>CM022488.1:27539350-27623312 GCA_011952105.1 Coreoperca whiteheadi | reverse complement strand
CACCTGCAATGCAGAGGGCTTTGCGAGTGACACGGGTTCCAAAAATGTCCTGGAGGGAGGGGAGAGAGACACCAATGATCTTCTCAGCTGCTCTCACTATGCGTTGCAGAGTCTTCCGGCAGGACGCGTTGCAGGCGCCATACCACACAGTGATGCAGCTAGTCAGAGTGCTCTCGATGGTGCCTCTGTAGAAGGTGTACGTGATGGGGGGTGGGGCTCTGGCTCTCCTCAGTTTGCGGAGGAAGTAGAGACGCTGCTGTGATTTCTTGGCCAGTGCTGCAGTGTTGTCGGTCCAGGAGAGGTCCTCTGTGATGTGCACGCCCAGGAACTTGGTGCTGCTCAATCTCCACAGTCGCACCGTTGATGGTCAGAGGAACATGCTGAGTGTGCGCTCTCCTGAAGTCAACAACAATCTCCATCGTCTTCTCCACGTTCAGAGAGAGATTGTTGTCACTGCACCACCCGGCCAGGCGGCTCACCTCGCTCCTGTAGTTTGTCTCATCTCTGTTGCTAATGAGACCCACCACAGTCGTGTCATCCGCAAACTTAATGAAGAGGTTGGAGTTGAGTGATGGCGTGCAGTCGTGTGTCAGCAGAGTGAAGAGGAGGGGGCTCAGCACACATCCTTGGGGGGCCCCAGTGTTCAGTGTGATGATGCTGGATGTGTTGCTGCCGACACGTACTGCCTGAGGTCTTCCAGTCAGAAAGTCCAGCAGCCAGTTGCACAGCGAAGTGTTGAGCCCCAGCTCGACCAGTTTGTGAATGAGCTGTTGAGGGATGATTGTGTTGAATGCTGAACTGAAGTCTATGAACAGCATTCTGACGTATGAGTCTTTTTTCTCTAGATGTGTGAGTGCTGAGTGGAGGGTAGTTGAGATGGCATCATCGGTCGACCTGTTGGACCGATATGCAAACTGGAATGGGTCCAGGGAGGGGGGGAGGGCAGACTTGATGTGGCGCATGACTAGCCGTTCGAAGCACTTCATGAGGATGGGAGTAAGTGCAACAGGACGGTAGTCATTGAAGCAGGACGGAGATGGCTTCTTCGGGACTGGAATGATGGTGGTAGCTTTGAAGCATGTGGGAACAACAGCCTGACTAAGTGAGATGTTGAAAATGTCTGTGAAGACCTCAGTGAGTTCTGCTGCACAGTCTCTCAGTACACGCCCAGGAATGTTGTCAGGACCCGGAGCTTTGCGTGCATTGATCCTGCTGAAGGATCTCCTCACGCTGTCCGGGCTCAGCATCATCACCTGGTCGCTGGGAGGAGGTGGAGTCTTCTGTGCAGTGGAGCTGTTATGTGCCTCAAAGCGAGCGAAGAAGCCGTTCAGCTCGTTCAGCAGAGAGATGTTGCTGTCACAGGTCCGCTTGTAGTCCGTAATGGTCTGTATCCCCTGCCACAGGCTCCAAGTGCCTCTGCTGTCACTGAAACGATGGGCTATCCTCCTGGAGTACTGTCTCTTAGCCTCGCTGATGCCGCGGGATAGGTTGGCCCTGGCTGTTCTCAGGCCCCCCTCATCTCCAGCTCTGAAGGCAGCATTCCGCGTCTCCAGGAGTCTGTAGACCTCCCCTGTCATCCACGGCTTCTGGTTGGCCCGGACAGTGATGGTTTTTGTGACTGTTACATCCTCAATACACTTGGTGATGTAGGCAGTGACTTCTCCGAGTACTCCTGGAGGTCGGTGGTGTTATTGTAAGTGGCAGCCTGCTTAAACATATTCCAGTCAGTTGTTTCGGAGCACTAATATTTCTCAGCTTAGATAACACATTAACAAGTTCTTTAACAATTCACCGCGGTCGCCACGGACTTACGCCCGCCATTTTGATACCGCAACATAACGACTCGAACTCGAACTCACACAGTCAGCAATTTTACGTCAGCAATTTGCTCTTCTCGTTCTAATCTGTAACGCTCTAAGGCACTGAAGAACCATTACTACTGATGTCTAAACATTAGTGTGTTAATTACAACCTGCTTACCTGCAAAAGACATAGGAATACAGTCATTATCAGAAGCACACTCTTTCATGTCCTGTGTTTACTCATTCATCCCGTACTGACTACACTTCTTTGAGTAGCATCAGCTACTGATGCAAAAGACATCGAGTGCCCCCTGCTGGCGAGGCTGAATAAACAGGTGTAAATATTCCTTCTTGTAACACACATTAGACTAAGCATTCTCTAGACTGACAGTAGATTCTTCAACAGTTTTCAACCTTATTTAAGACCACAGTTCAAAATTAAATGGGGGGAAACTATTTATATGTACAAAAATCAACACAGTGCCACATATTTGTGGTCATCATTTCTATTGATAATGATAAGACGGACAGATTACATTTTACAGACTGACATTCAGCTTAAACTTTGACCGTCGGTGCTTAACGTAGTTTCTCGCGCAGTGAGAGATTACTATTGACGCTGATTGTCTGCTGTGCTGAACAGATACCGTGCATTGAAATGTCAGACATACATTCTTCACTGGCCACTGTCCAGGGTGTACCCTGCCTAAGGCCCAAAGTCACTGGGATAGGCTCCAGTCACCCGTGACCCCCAACGGGAATAAATGGTAGAAAATGACTGACTGACTGACATTCTTCACTTAAAGCAGCTGCTTGCTACTGCTGGAAATGGCTTTAAAAGCAAAACAATGAGCCGAAAGATCCAAAAACGCTCCATACAGCTGAGGAGAACGGCAGAGTCAGTTGATAATTCTCCATGAGTTTGTCACTATGCACAGCACCTTTCTCATTATACATTTGATCCATTGTTAATATAAAAATATTGATTAATGCAGCTTTAAAGTGTCAGTCCTCTTTCGAGATATTTCGAGAGGCATCCTTAAACACTGTAAGCAGGGCTTATTGTCAGTGAGATTCCTCTGTATAAATATAAGTTGGTGTTCTTACTACCGGCCAAATTACTTCGATACTACCGAGTACTGATTCACATCAATCGGTGCCAAATTTTGGTACCTGAGTGCGTCTGGCCGGGGGAGTAAAGTATAGAGCGAGAGAGACTACCCTGCTGCTTGTTCAAGTCACAGGGACGTGTGTATGCGTGTGTGTGATTGAACAAGAGAGAGCGAGCTGCAGAGAGTGACGGTGAGTGCGAGTGGTGCAGAGGAAAAGGTGAGCAGTGAAACCATCAGTCTGGCAGTAGGTTACATTCAGTCAGTAAATAAAGGCTGCAGACTTATTTAAAAAAAGAAAAAAAGAAATTACATTTTTGTTACTACAGAGAGAGTAAAGGACCGGAAAAGGGTACTGTTGGGTTCTGAGTTCCAGGTACTGGTATCGGTTCAAATATAAAAAAGAAACCCAACCCTGGTTCTTACCTATTACCAGTACAAGGACAGGCAGGAAACATTCACCTAATTTGTAAAATAAATAATAAGAAACCTGTGATGACTCCACCTCTCTGTGTGTCTTTGTTTTATTTCCCAGAAGCCAACTGTGTGCCGTATCACCAGCTGTGCTGATGCTCGCCATGTAGCTGTGCTGTGTGAAAGGTGGGTGAAACTCCTGTGTGTGTGATTCAGTCATGTGCAGCTAGAGGGGATACACAGGACTTTGTCTTTGAGATCACAGAGACCATGGTTTTCAGACCACTCTGTATAAACATGATTTTTTTTTTTAAGTCTACGTTAGCCGTTGTTGTTGGGCTTTGTTAATTCCTGTGTGTTGCCTATCAGTACGATTTGCTGTGTATGAGATGCAAATGAAAACAGGAAAGTTAAATGGAATTAGTGGAATATGTGTATGTGCGACCTGACAACAAACAAAACATTCCTCCATAGCTTATGTACTGTATATTAACCAATATTCTTTTGAGTTGCATAAACACACAGCATAAACAAAGGTTTTTTGAATGGAAATGTCTACAAATAGCCACTGTACCTGATTTATCAACCTGAAATTTAACGCCGGTGAAAAGGTGTCAAATCAGCAGCAATGTTTTGTCAGACACATACAGAGGGAGAAAGAGTAAGGCCAGGTGCAAACAGTGACTGACCGAGACAGAGACTTTGTAACAAAAGAATTACAAAGTTACTTTAGCGGAGCTGTCAGTTTTGCACCACAACACAACGCAGCAATCGTATTTCTTATTCTTGTCTTATTTTTCACATAACATTACCTTTCTGTTTCATGCAGGTCCCTCCTGCGGGATAAATGTAGTGGGGTGAAAAATAATACATACAGTACCAGTCAAACAATTGGACAAACTTTCCCATTTCCCAAGTGTGTCCAAACCTTTGACTGGTACTGTAGGTCTGACATATTAATCAAATATTATCTTCTGAAATGTATAGGAGCAGAATTTTAAAGGCTCACATAATTTGCTATATAATCTGAAGTTAAAACTGAACTAAATCCCTGCACTGACTTGCGTTTCACCTGTGACTATCAGTACTAGAAAGTGATGTGATGGAAAGTTCATGATGCTTGGAGACCAAGCTTCAACCAACCCCTCTGCACCTGGATCATGAACTTCCTGACTGACCGTACTCAGTCTGTCAGAATGGGAGCACAACACTCCTCCACTCCAACACTGAGCATTGGTGCTCCTCAGGGCTGTGTTTTAAGCCCCTTCCTATATTTTCTTTACACCTACAATTGTGTTGCCAGCCCACAAGTCAAACACCATTGTTAAGTATGCAGACAGTGATAGGGTTGGTCTCAGATAACGATGAGAGATAAGGTCCAGCACATGGCAAGGTGGTGTTCAGACAATAGCTTATCTCTTGTCATTAGTAAGACCAAGTATGCTCATCATCGACTTCAGGAAAGGAGGTGGTAGACACGCTCCACTCTTCAATGGAGATATGGTGGAAAGAGTTCCTGGGCGTCCACATGTCACAGGATGTTTCATGGTCTGCTCATACCACAGTATTTCATGTCATATTTTATATTTATTATATTCTGTTCCTCCATGTAGCTTGGTACAGCACACTGAATCTCATTGTACATGTACAATGACAATAAAGGTGTTTGTATGAAAAAGCAAAACCTAACAACCATGTAGAAATGGATTTGAGCATATTGACATAATTTCCTATCCAGTCACTGTGTGGACCTGCTCTAGCAGGTTCTCAAAGCGTTTGTCTTTGAAAATGTTTATTTAGGTCCCAAACCTTTTTTCTAGAGCCGCTGTGAACAGGAACCTCCACAGGGAGCTGTTTTTAACTTTGAAATGACGGTGACAAGTCAGCTGGCAGCTATTTTTGCTTCCAATCCTTAAATTATTTTTGGATGTATAGGGGCACATGGTCACTGTAGAGTTCACAAGGCTGTATAGTGTATGTACTATACATGTAGATGACACTTAAAGTAGGTCAGAGGCAAAGAGGAGCGAGCACAAGCTGGCCAATCAGTGAAGCCATCCCTTTTTCAAGTGTTCAGCATTCAGAATTGGTCTCCTAAATCACTGATGGATCAACCAAGTGATCCGTTGATCAGTTCGGTGTTTCCTGTGTGTCCTCAGAGTGTCCACAGTTCAGTTTTTCACTCTGGACCAGGAGGTTGAAGAAAAGCTCGTGCCACACAGCAGGCTCTACCTGCCCCACTGTCCCCTGGACATGACCTTTGACCTGGAAGACCGGCTGTGGGTGCTTATGGACTCCAGTGATGTACCGCTCCAAATCTACACACACAGACAAGACTCCTGGGAGGTATAGTGTGATATATTCATTCACATTTAGATACTGATTGTAGCTCATATTTTATCATGTTTGATTCATAGACAAGCAGATAGGAAGCAAAAAAATCTATGTATATCAGCAGCATGATCTCCAAATGGTCAGCTGAGGAGCTCTGACCTCACAAACAACTCCACTACCTGTTCCAGCACAGGTCAATAAATAACATTGCAGTTCAGTGTTGGCATAACTACAGAGGCCGACAGGTGGCAGGAAGAAAACCATTTTTAGCTGCGACCAGCGGCGCTATAGCTCGCTCAGGTGGTCGGTCAGTTGGTCGGTCGGTCCACAAAAATTTCCCCACCGTTTGGTGGCCCCATTTTTTGCCCTAGGAGGCTTAAATTCGTTGTGGGTGTGTGAAGGTGTATGTTTGTGTTCATGCCAATTGGCTAATTGGGGACGTATTTTTACGTTATAACAATATACTATTTATCTTGTAATAACGTAAAACGTTTCATGTTATAACATATGTTTTTATGTTGTTATAACGTGAAAAACATCTTGTTACAACAAACTTTTCACATTATAACGTGATAACTTATGTTGTTATAACGTGAAAAGTTTCTTGTTATAACAAACTTTTAACGTTTTAACGTGATTAGAGCTGCAACCACGAATCGATAAAATCAATAAAATTCGATTAATAAAAGAGTTGGCAACAAATTTCATGATTGATTTGTTGTATCTTACGCCACTCAATAAGACGCGGAGCTGTTTGAGTATAAAAAAAGCGCGGTTGAGCGCGAAGCAGAGCGGAGGCAAAGGAAAGACCATTGTAGAGACCCGTAACGTTGTTCTGAAACGCACGCCGGAGGCAGAGAAATCAGTACGACCCAAGTCATCCAAGGTGTGGGAGCATTTCACACTCAATAAACCTAAAAGGTGTGTTAATTGCAAGATATGCAAAAGGTACAGGGAGTGAGAGAGAGTGAGTGTGTCGGAGTGTGAGAGTTTGTGAGTGTGTGAGTCTCAGAGGTGGGTGGTAACGAGTTACATTTACTCCGTTAATCTTACTTAAGTAACTTTTTGAAAAAAAATGTACTTCTAAGAGTAGTTTTACTTCACCATACTTTTTGCTTGTACTTGAGTAGATTTGTGAAGAAGAAATGCTACTCTTACTCCGCTACACTCGACTCCTTACTTTGTTTTTTTTACATTTATTCTACATATTCTATGCTTTATTTTCACCAGAGATGCCGTCAGTACATCTACCACATGACTTCGTTTCACCAATCAGATGTAGCAACAATTATCATGTATCTCTGTTTCACCAATCAGACGTAGTGATGCAGTCACGTGACCACACATGCGGCTGCATAGCTTCACAAAAAAAAGATTTATTGTTCTGACAGCTCAGGTTCCTTTTCAACAAAAATATACATATTTTTGTGCACTTTATTTATTTTTTTACTGTTGTGAGCTAGCCCCAACCCCATAATTTTTCTGTGTGTGTGTGTGTGTGTGTGTGTGTGTGTGAATGCATGAACACGTGGATGCATGGGCGTACGTGGTCGCAGCTAGAGCCCGGCCGATATTATTGGCTCATATTGGCCTGTCACAGCTATATCAGTATCCATTGCGATCGGCGTATATGATATTTGATATGCGCTGATTTTCCCAGTATAAAATGAAGAAAAAATGCTTCTGGTAATATATTTGTGTCACTAAAAAATTTATCCAGCAGAGTGCGCTGCAGCAACTGTGGCAAGCAGTGCAAAATAGTTTGTGAAATGCATTGCTGGAAGGTTAATAAACAATTAACCTATTTTCAAGATAACTCTACAGGGTTATGGACACGGTTGTATTTGTCACACATGCTTGTCACAAATGTTTGCTTAGCCCGTTATATTTTGTCAATACAGTCAGTGACATTAACATAGAGAAAGTTAAGCATCAGAGCATCTCTTCATCATTCTGCAACTCCACAGACGACAGTGGTGGTTTGAGTCTGTTGAGTGTTGACTTCACGCTATGTTGTTACCTAGTTGGTAAAATACAATACTAGAAAGTACATAAATAACGTCCCCATACAGTCACAGGAACCTGTTTTTCCACTGGATACGTTGAACATTTCCGCTGAGATTATAATCTACGGCAGGACACCGTGCATTTGTGGTTGCCATGGTATCTACTGTCTGCTATGTTTTCGTTTGGCAGTTCATAACCTCTGGGAATTTTCTATTATTAAAATGTCTTCAGTCAGAGTTTGTTACAGAATAGAGTCTGACCGATACCGATTTTAGAGAGGGGAAGCACCGATTACTGATATGGCGGTCAATATATTGAATTTTTGAGCTGGAATGAAAATAGACCTTTTCTATGTGAATTGTGGGGATTTGACTATGCAAAGGCACTCAGAAGACGGCTTTCTTAAACAAATAACTTTAATTTGTTAATGTACATGTTACATGGTTGATGTAAATGGTATGTAATTTATCATGTACATCAACCAGTTCTATAAATGAACACTGAGAAATAAAGAATAAATAAACATCAGTACTGAATGTTCAGTATCAGTCACTAGCTTAAGTAGCAGAAAAATGCTATGGAAATATTCAAGTAAAGTACAAGTACCAAATAAATTGTACTAAAGTACAGTGCTAAATGTACTTTGTCACATTCCACCACTGGGCTCTACTAAACCACATATTCTCTAACTTACTCTATCAAGCTGTGAGATTCATGCTACAACTTTGTTCTGATTCTGAACCATTATTTCAAAAGATTGAACTCCAATCAGAAACAATTTTTTTTATTTTGCTGTTTTGCTATTCAAAACATGTCATCTGTAGCAATATTTCACTGTTAATGTAACGGTCACAAACATTAAGCCATGGTTCGCTTCTGCTGAGTGAAGAGATAAACACAGCGCCTCTGCTATAAACGTTCAGGGGAGTCGTTCACCGTATACGGTGAAATAACAGGCTCCTGACATTATTTACTTTACAGCATTGCATCTCACCAACTAGGTAACAACGTAGCATGAAGTCAACAACCAACAGACTCAAACCACCACAAGATCATCATCTGCTGAGTTGCAGCATGATGAAGAGATGCTCTGATGTTAACCTTTCAATCTGCTACTGACTGACAAACAATAGCTGGATAGCTAACACTGCAAACAGTTGTTCTAAGCATGTGTGGTGACGATTTTCAGGGACACGGTTATGTTAGAGTTATACTGAAAGGGACAAATGATTAATTGTTTATTAACTTTCCAGTAATGTAGTTCACAAACTAGTTAGCAGCTTACCGTGAACACACCGCTTTGACTCCAATACGTCTGTTCAGCTGTGCATGCGACACTCTACTACATATGCTACCCGGTGCTGAGAGTATTATAGCCATAGCTATGTCGCACATTTCCCAGCATGCACTGCCCAGTTCTGAAAGATGTTTAAGTTAGCTGTCTTATGTTTACTTAATGTTAGTGTTTGTAATGTGTCTGTTCAGAACATGGTGGTAGTTGTCACTTTTGTGCTGGTTTATAGTTTTAACCATTAGTAAGGTGGCTGTTACATGTCATGACACCAGCTGTATTTCATAGATAGGTTTGGAGTGTGTGAGAGCTGCTTCTTCGCTCTCATGTTACACTGCTTGCTGTTGTCGTGACAGCGCACTCTGCTGGATAAACTTTGTAGTGACGCAAATGTATTAACACAAGCCTGTCTTTCTGCCCAATATACTGAATATAAACCAGGTTTTTATTGGCGCACATTGGATAACATATACAATATAACTGTGATAGGCCAATATCGGTGGATAATATCAGTCGACCGATCTGTCGGGCTCTAGTACAGAAGCTGCTTCTCTACTTGAGTGACAAAGGTGTTGACTAGCCATTTGCTGGTGTGGCCATATTTAGTATTTCAGATTTCTTCATTATAATTCAATCTCCTGTGTGTGCTGACTCTGCCTGATTGTGTGCTCTCCTGCTCCCATCTAGTGTGATGCTGAGAACCCTGAACTGAACAGAGTGACGGAAGCCTTCAAGCCACATTGGGAGACACTTGAGAGTGAGTCATCAATCACACACACACGCACACACACTCTCCTCCACACTTCCATGTGACCTTTTGGCCTCTTGTCGATGCATCTTCCGGGTACTTCCTCTCTCAGCCTCATCCCACAGACACTGTGGGCAACTATACATCCTCATCTACAGCTCTGTCTTGCAGGGATGTAAAATTCATTATTCAGTATATTCAGACGATTAAATTACTGTCATTCAGTTTGAAAAATGTAAAAACTAAAATGTTGCTCATTAGCCACAATTGATGGAATTCACTCAGTGGCGGAAATATAGGCAGTATAGCTGCACTGAAGTCCGTTGTCTGAGCTGGCCCAGCCACACCCATCACAGTTTATTAGAGGATCCTCACCAGCTCAGTAATGGACTATTCCAGCTTGTATGCTTAGCCAAATGTCTCTGTAGTTCTACACAGAGAGTCAGAAAAAGCATCTTTCCTCAGGCCGTTAGGATGATGAACTCTGTCAATAGCATCTGTGTCTGAGAGGTTACAAATCTTTTTATCACCGGTATGTAGTCTACCTACAAATGTCTTCTTCTTTTCCTTTCGGCTGTTCCCTTTCAGGGGTCGCCACAGCGAATCATGTGCCTCCATCTAACCCTGTCCTCTGCATCCTCTTCCCTCAGACCAATTAACTTCATGTCCTCTCTCACTACATCCATAAATCTCCTCTTTGGTCTTCCTCTAGACCTCCTGCCTGGCAGCTCCAACCTCAGCATCCTTCTACCAATATATTCATAGTCTCTCCTCTGAACATGTCCAAACCACCTCTATCTGGCCTCTCTGGCTTTATCTCCCAAACATCTAACATGAGCTTTCCCTCTGATGTACTCATTCCTGATCCTGTCCATTCTCGTCACTCAATTCAATTCAATTCAATTTTATTTATATAGCCCAGTATCACAAATCACATTTGCCTCAAAGGGCTTCACAATCTGTAACATACATCTCCCAAAGAGAACCTCAACATCTTAAGCTCCGCCACCTCCAGCTCTGCCTCTTGTCTTTTCTTCAGTGCCACTGTCTCTAAGCTGTACAGCATCGCTGGTCTCACCACCGTCTTGAACACCTTTCCTTTCATTCTTGCTGATACTCTTTTATCACACAACACACCTGACACTTTTCTCCACCCGTTCCAACCTGCTTGCACTCGCCTCTTCACCTCTTTTCCACAGTCTCCATTGCTCTGGACCGTTGACCCTAAGTACTTAAAGTCCTGCACCTTCTTCACCTCTGCTCCCTGTAACCTCACCGTTCCACCTGGGTCCCTCTCATTGACCACATGTATTCTGTCTTACTGCGGCTAAGCTTCATTCCTCTGTTTTCCAGAGCAGACCTCCATCTCTCTAGATTCTCCTCCACCTGCTCCCTGCTCTCACTACAAATCACAATGTCATCCGCAAACATCATAGTCCATGGAGATTCCTGTCTAACCTCATCCGTCAGCCTGTCCATCACCAGAGCAAACAAGAAGGGGCTCAGAGCCGATCCTTGATGCAGACCCACCTCCACCTTGAACTCCTCTGTCACACCTACACCACACCTCACCACGGTCTTACAGCTCTCATACATGTCCTGCACCATTCTAACATACTTCTCTGCCACTCCAGACTTCCTCATACAATACCACAGCTCCTCTCTCGGCACCCTGTCATACGCTTTCTCTAAATCTACAAAGACACAATGCAACTCCTTATGACCTTCTCTGTAATTCTCCATCAGCATCCTCAAAGCAAATACTGCATCTGTTGTGCTCTTTCTAGGCATGAAACCATATTGCTGCTCACAAATGCTCACCTCTGCCCTTAGCCTAGCTTCCACTACTCTTTCCCACAACTTCATTGTATGACTCATCAGCTTTATTCCTCTGTAGTTGCCACAGCTCTGCACATCTCCCTTGTTCTTGAAAATTGGCACCAGTACACTTCTCCTCCATTCCTCGGGCATCCTCTCACTCTCCAAGATCTTGTTAAACAAACTAGTCAGAAACTCTACTGCCACCTCTCCTAGACACTTCCATACCTCCACAGGTATGTCATCAGGACCAACTGCCATTCCACTCTTCATCCTCTTCAACGTCCTCCTCACTTCACTCTTGCTAATCTTAGCCACTTCCTGCTCCACACCAGTCACCTCTTCTACTCTTCGTTCCCTTTCATTTTCCTCATTCATCAACTCTTCAAAGTACTCCTTCCATCTTCCCATCACACTCCTGGCACCTGTCAATACATTTCCATCCTTATCTTTAATCACCCTAACCTGCTGCACATCCTTCCCATCTCTATCTCTTTGTCTGGCCAACCTATACAAATCCACCTCTCCCTCTTTAGTGTCCAACCTAGCATACAAGTCCTCATATGCTCTTTGTTTGGCCTTTGCCACCTCTACCTTCACCTTACGCTGCATCTCCCTGTACTCCTGTCTACTCTCTTCAGTCCTCTCAGTGTCCCACATCTTCTTTGCTAACCTCTTTCTCTGTATACGCTTCTGAACTTCCTGGTTCCACCACCAAGTCTCCTTGTCCACTTTCCTCTTTCCAGATGACACACCGCGTACCCTCCTACCTGTCTCCCTGATCACATTAGCTGTAGTGGTCCAGTCATCTGGGAGCACTTCCTGACCACCCAGAGTCTGTCTCCGCTCCTCCCTGAAAACTACACGACATTCTTCCTTTTTCAACTTCCACCACTTCGTCCTCTGCTCTGCCTTTGTCCTCTTCATCTTCCTCACCACCAGAGTCATTTTACACACTAGCATCCTGTGTTGTCTGGCTACACTCTCCCCTACCACTACTTTACAGTCACTGGTCTCTTTCAGATTACAACGTCTACACAAGATGTAGTCCACCTGAGTGCTTCTACCTCCACTCTTATATGTCACCCTATGTTCCTGCCTCTTCTGGAAGAAAGTGTTCACTACAGCCATTTCCATCCTCTTTGCAAAGTCTACCACCATCTGTCCTTCTGCGTTCCTGTCCTGAAGACCAAACCTGCCCATCACATTCTCATCACCTCTGTTCCCTTCACCTACATGCCCGTTGAAATCTGCACCAATCACCACTCTCTCACCTCTGGGGATGCTCTGCATCACTTCATCTAACTCACTCCAGAATTTCTCCTTCTCTTCTAACTAACATCCTACCTGTGGAGCATAACCACTCACAACATTGAACATCACCCCTTCAACTTCCAGCTTCAGGCTCATCAACCTGTCTGACACTCTTTCACCTCTAGAACATTCCTCACAAACTCCTCTTTCAGGATAACGTTTCTCTTCCTATCTGACCCATCTATCATCTGATGGTAGAACAACTTGAACCCTGCTCCTAAGCTTCTAGCCTTGCTACCTGTCCACCTGGTCTCCTGGACACACCGTATGTCCACCTTCCTTCTCTGCATCATGTCAATCAACTCTCTAGCCTTCCCTGTCATAGTCCCAACATTCAAAGTCCCTACTGTCAGTCCTACATTCATAGCTTTCCTCTTCTCTCTCTGGCTACGAACACACCTTCCTCCTCTCCTTCTTCGTCTTTGACCAACAGTAGTTCAATTTCCACCGGTACCCTGTAGGTCAACAGCACCTGTGGCGGTCGTTGTTAACCCAGGCCCCGACCGATCCGTTATGGAAGTCATTGTCGTGATTCGCATTTTTAATTTGGCATGTTTTTTACATCGGATGCCCTTCCTGACACAACCCTCTGCATTTATCCAGACATGGGACTGGCACAAAAAGACACTGGCTTGTGCCCCCTTGCGGTTGCATGACAAATTTGACGTGTACATTTGAAATTTTTCCCTTTCCAAAGATATGCACTTTAACATTCTAATACTTGTATTGCCTGTATTTATACATTTGTAACTTTGGAATCTTTAGTCTCATATTTCTTTTTTACCCTTATTCTTTACTACACCTATTGACGATATGAGTATGCCAATATCTGTGTGTGCATATACAGTAGATGAGTAGGCTAGTTTGGCAGGGGGTAGGCACCACTATCCAGTGGTGCCAAAGGATAAGGAAAAATTATATTATAATATTTTGATAGTGCTGTCTGTAATCTATTTGGTCCTTCAGCCCTGTGGAGAAACTGTGGAGAAGTCTATAATATTCTTATAATAATCTAATAGTTTATCACAGCCCCCACACTCACAGTCATTTGGCGCTTTTCCATTACACAGTACTAGCTCGCCTCAGCTCGACTTGACTCGACTCAGTTTGGTTTCCCACTGTGTGAAAGTTGTACCTGTACCTGCTTCCAGGTACTTTTTTTCGTACCACCTCCGGCGAGGTTCCGAGCGAGCTGAGGCGATACTAAAATGTCACGTGAAAACATGGCAGACTGCTGATTTGTGAAAGGGAATCGTCACTATTCACTGCGTCATCATTGCAAGCGCCAGACGGAGTATCCTGAATAACCCCGCCATTTTTAAATAGTTTGGCCAGAGATTGCGCGATATATCGATTACTCTTATGGCAACTCGGAAAAATATGCCGCGGTCAAACCAAACAATGTTTGTCTTCTTGCTGGGAGAAACAGCCACATCCTGACGATCAAAAACAGCACACAGTTGATTTCCTCCATTGTCCCGTGTGTGTGGGTAGCGGGTGTGTGTGGGGCGTCAGTTTCCTGCGGCGTCGCTATGATGACCAGGTATTATTATGGAGGTACTTTCTGCAATGGAGCAAAAAGCGAGGCGAGGCGAGACGAGGCGAGTTGAGCTGGTACTGGTAATGGCCTACAAATGGAAGCCCCATTTGTAGGCCATTACCAGGCAGGGATCCTTTCCATAATGTTGTCTGTCACTTGCAGCCATTTTCGCAGAGGCGATTCCAAATTCCAATTCCAAAAGATTTTGTAACTTTTTAGTCATTTAGACCCAAAAATATGTTTAAAAAATAAAAATAGGGGCCAGGTTTAAAAATACAAGAATTACCCTTTTAAATAACCATATTTATAATTGAATTTACTACAGTAAAACCCTATGATAGTGTGGTTTGAACCTCGATCTGCTGTACGGTATATACGCCTAAAATCCTGTAGCCACCCACTCAATGTAATGTCAAAGGGAATCGTCTTTTAAAATATACCAAACAATTCATGTCCAACAGCTTCAAACTGGCTTATTTACATTATTGCAGCAGTAATATTAATCCAGAAACATCAGATACAATAGGAAAACACTGACAGGTACCACTCTACTGCACAATGAGACTTGCAGAACTTTTACTTGTAGTGGAGTATTTTCACAGTGGGGTTGGTATTAGTACTTCTGCTTCAGTAATGAACCTGAATACTTCTTCCAGCTCTGGTTTGCGCACCCACAGCCTCCATTTTAAAGGAAGGTGGTGTGTGTGAGCCTTCCCCTTACGTTACTTCAGTCAGCCATAAAGTGTGTAGATGAGCTCAGGTTGCAGTATAACAGTTAGTGAAATGCTGTGTGTTGTGTATGACAGCACAGAAAATAAAGTCCCTGTTTATGTAACGGTGCTATGGTGTCTTCTTGTACTCTTGCTGCTTCAGACTGTGAACAGCTAGCTAGTTAGCAGCTTTGAATCAGGTTAAGGTCAGTTAAAATAGCCTAAAACCAGAGGTCTCCCAAATATGCTTTGGGGCTGGAACCACGGTTAGAGTAATCAGAGTGATCGTTGACAATGACATTCCCAGGTCCCATCACAGACACCCACAGATAAAGTGGGAGTCCAACACATCCAATCGAATTTAGACAATGAGATTACTGAAGTGGCCAAATCAGTCTCTAATCTTACTGAAAATGTCTTTCATATGACCCATTTAGGCTAATTAGGAGATACTGACGCGACTTTTCATCATGAATTGCCTATTAAATCCAGGTGTATTCAGTTCTTCACTTTGACCTGAGGAAGACCATCTGTTGAAACATATCAGTCATGTCCACATAAAATAAAACTAGTTAATTATTGCTACTACCCACCTCTGTATGTGTAACAATTGTCAGGTTGCAAACATGATAATACAGTATCTCTTACTTCCATCTTTCAGACAAATTCAAATGAGAAAAACAAATGACCAGGAAGAATTTAATAGCCAGGTTTGACTTGGTGTGAGTTTGACTATAAGCTTTTGGTTTACATCAGCACCTCTCCCATTTTTCATGTGCATCTGGTTACTTCTCATAGACGATTAACATTGTTTAGCTGTCGTTCCCGTCACCAAACTTTTCCTTCTGCTGTTTTCATACACAATAGCCTCCGCAAGGACCAACAACCGCTATGAGCATCTATACAAGGTGAGCTTTGACAACGTGACGGCGTACCTGCAGAAGAAGCAGCAGCGACTGGAGGAGCAGCAGCTGAAGAGGAGCATGGCCCAAAAAGCAAACAGCAACAAGAAGGCCAAGAAAGAGACGTCAGAAGCTGGAACTCCATCATCTACCTAAATGGACACTTTGAGGAGAGCGCTATTATTTCCTTTTTGTTCGATTCTTTGAATGATGAATCTAAGTTGAATGCGTGCATTTTGATGAAGCAGTGGAGAGTGTGGGCTTTGCCACATGGCCTGTTTAGATGGATTTTTATGTTGGGCTCAAATTTCCTGCTAAATAAAACTAAACGTTGCAGCTAACATTAAACTGTGCCTTCTGTTTCTGCCGTCATCGCTAAATGAAACATGCTGTTTGTGAATGTGCACCATCTGCTCTCAGTGTGTAGACTAAAAACAACTGAAGGAGCTGCTCACATTTAGAAAACATTTAAACTAATTGTGAGTGGTGGTGAAATAGCTTCAAGAACGGCTCGAAAAACAAATTACTATTATTACTATTTTTGGAGAAACATTTGGCTTTCTTTGTTAAGTTTGATTGGCATTATAAAGCTGCAGTTGCACGTTGCCTTTGCATGGGTATAAAGTCAGTTTGATTAATTACACCTGTGCATTGGCTACCGTGACATGTCAAACATTTTTTGTGTAAAAATGAGCTATTCACGCACAAAACATAACACAAGACGTTCAGTTTGTGGAAGGTTGTGTACAAGTTTGAAATATTTGACTCAAACGCGCACAGCTATGTTTACCAATATTTTTAATGTAGTTTAACTCCATTTGCTGAATGACAATCATATATGTACGAAAGCCCAGAAAGGCAAGCAAGAATTTTATTGAATTTTTTTCAGGTGATCCATTTTCTAAGTCTGATCAAAATATTTTTCTCTCCTGTGTTTATGACTTAAGAATAGGTGACATTTTTGTAAGGTCTTTTTGAAAAAAAAATTAATTAAAAAAAAGTATTTCATCTGTGTAACTGGCAGGTAAAAAATGTTTTCGTTTGTAAAAGCCCTGGAAGGCAATCGAGGGTCTAAGGAATGAGGGTATCATATGTTATACAGATTGTGAAGCCCTTTGAGGTAATTTGGGATATTGAGCTATATAAATAAAACTGAATTGAAATTAATTTTTATTTTTCAGGCTCATTTTGTGCTCGGTGTATGTTGTTGTAATACCGATTGTGGCCACAAGAGGTTGAACTCCACCACTAGACTGATGTCATACAGTTCCCTGATTAGCTCCCATGCTTTGTTCCACGTGAATTTAAGTTCTTCCAGCTGAGTTTTAATTTCTCCATGCACTCTAAACGCAAGGTAAATATAGTATATTGTGTTACGACATTAACAATTTCTTACGTGTCTGTAAAAAAAACAACATAACTCTAGAAACACAAGATAAAGGGCGTCATACATTGGTAGTCTTCTTGTCAATTCGGCATCAATATAATCCATAAAGATAAACTGTATTAACGTACATTTTAACTTGCTAAAAGCTCCATTGATTAGCTGCACTATTTTATTCTGAGAACGCTGTGGAAATGACAAGCGAACTGTTTCAATAACGATTTCTCACTAAAACAAACGCTGGTTGGTGGATCAGATACAAGCAGAATTTAACACTGAGTCATATCACTGTGAATTTGTCGCCTGTCGTGTGTGACTGTATTTCAGCTTTAACCGCCGAAAAAACTTTCAAAGATGAACTTTTCGTTTTTTTAAATGTTTTTATTTCTGCATGCTTCAAAGATAAAATTCTTTTTTTAAGGACCAGTAACATTTCCCTCCTGGGGAAAAATACATTCACCTGTTATTAAGTCATCAACACAGGAGCAAAGATTATTTTGATCAGACTTGTGGAATGGATCAGCAGAAAAAGAATCTTGCTTGCCTTTCAGGGCTTCCATATTTAAGATTGAAGTCAAGCGTTAAATGTTAACCAGTGTTAATGTAAATTAGGAATTCACTGGAAACGGGTGCCTGCTGCTGCTGGAAACGAGGCTGATGAGATTGTTGAGACTGAACCAAAATATTAAAGCTGCGACCCATATAACCAAAAAAATGAGCTCTAAGATGCTAAAACGCTCTGAGCTGAGGGGAACTGCAGTCGGTGATAATTCTTTATAGGCACATCACTATGAGCGGTCCTATTACACACCACAGTTAAATGTTACCATAAAAATATTGATTCGTGGAGCTTTAAAGCTCTTTTAACTCCAGTGATTATTGTGTTTAGAGGAGTATATTCCTGAAAAAAGCTGCAATAAATCAAATTACCACAAACTAAGGCTCATGATGTGTAGGGCTCCAGGATAGTTGCCGACTATGCAGGACATGATACATAAACATAAGATGTTTATACATGTATTTGTATGGAGTTTTGAAAAGGTTTTTATACTTAAACCCTTTTGAACCCTTTTCCTTTTGTGGAAAGTATTATGAGCAAGTATTTTGTTCAACAACAATAATAATAAGAGACATTAACAATCCAGACAGGATTTAGTAATTAAAGTAATCCTTTTATTTTTTTGTAGGAAAGAACAAAAGTCACTAAATATCTGTACAATCTGTAAAAAACAACACGTTTCAAATAAAAAACAATGCAATATGTGTATCTAAATATTCTTCCTGAAAAAGGCTTTGGATTGTCCGTCAGGTCCTTGAGTCCCTCAGTAGTTTGTAACGTTGTCTCAGAGCTCTCAAACCCACTCCATCTCTTTTCTGTGACAGACTGGAAATCTACTTGATTTTCCCTGATTACAAATCCTGCTGGTCCTCTGCTCTTCAACAGTCCGAAGTGGGGAGAGGACAGAGTGATGGAAAGCTTTTCAGCCCGTAACGGACCAACGTGTCTGACACCTCCACTTTACTTTACGTCACACTGCTTCACTCTCGTGCTCTATGCTCACTGGTGCTGAAACAGACAGATTACATTTATGAAGAAAACTGTTTATAAAATCTATGGTTTGTCCAAGTTAGCTTCTCTGATCTGAAACCTGGCCATACACTGACAGCAAACACTTCAGGAAGTTCTGTTCTTTCCTACCTTTTCAAATCTTTTTTTACTTCTTCTTCCCTCCCATGGTCAAGTTCTCACTTTTCTTTTTCTGCACCTGAAGGTAACATTACTTTTTATCAGTTATCTGCACCAATGACAAATGAAATGGATGCACACACTTAGAAAGCCTCCAACCTCATTCATGGCGTCATCAATCTGTTTGAGTTCTTCATATCGGTCTCTTGACTCTCTGAGTGGCTGCACCATCGCCTCCTCAATCTGTGGGTACAGCTAGTCCACACACACACAAACACACACACACACTAATTACTTATATATATATAATAAATGTATAACTGTCACTTTAAAGCGTGTTTTTTGACATAGCGAAGTTGTTTCTGCCTTCCAAGTGGTTCTGAGAGGACTGATTTCATGCAATGGTTTCCTCCTGTTCTACATCCATGTTTACCTGAGCACAGCCAGCATGGCATCTGGTTAAAGCTTTGATCCTCACTATGTCTGATCACTCCCTTGTTCACTCATGCTCTAAAAAAGACACTCAGTAGTTTAGTCAATAGTGGGCAGTAAATTGAGAATTTACTCATGTCATCATCATTTTACACCATCACACACAGCGGCAGAGTATATCTAACCTATAAATGCAACACACTGCATTGTGGGATTGTTAGCAGAAAGCAGTAGTGGTCACTACTTTTTTTTCCCATTGTGGAAATTTTAAATATAGTGCACTATATAGTAAATAGAGAGTTACATTTAGTTTGTTAATACTGATGCATCAATGTGTAAACAGCATTTTATGGTTGTAGCAAAGTTTGCTACACAAATTTGTATATTCCTTCCTTCGAAACCTTGCTTTTTGTATGAACTATTGGACTTCTTTGGGCCTCAAACACTTATTTAAATGAAACTATCTGATAAATATAGAGAAATCTTTTTGGTGGAACTGCTAACAACTCAGACATCTAAAATGTGACTAGGGCTCCAACGAGGGACTTATCATACAGCTCTGGAAAAAATTAAGAGACCACTTAACTGGTCTCTTAATTTTACTTAACATTGAGAAATCAATGTTAAGTGGTGTATGTTTGTTTTTTATAAACATACACCACTCTTGAAAGAGTAACTAGTAACTACATCTGTCCAATAAATATAGTTATGTAAAAAGTACAATATTTGCCTCTGAAATGTAATACATTTTTGTGGTTCAGAACTGACATGTTCCAACAAGTTCGATAAGTAACATCTAATCACCAAACTTAAAATTCAGTGCTGCGCACCACTTATTCTCCATGAGTTTCTAGGTTGATGTTTGATATATGGCAATGGTGACATGTTTTGTTCCCAGCTGCAACAACAAAGCATTCTGAATTTGATGAATTTCCATAGCCATGGCAGCTGAGGCGCATGGGTATCGTAGTGTTTAGAGCCGTACCAAATTGATGGAAAAAACAAGATTTCTCTGCAACAAAGGTGAAATTATTGATCACTGATTGCCAAACTATATAGTATAAGATTTAAATGATCCAGAAGACTCATATGCTTCTGAGCTGATTAACACTGAAGATATTTTTCTTCAAATGCTACTTCACATCGGAGATATATACATTCAGAACTCGTGGCCCCTCCCACTTCGCAACTCTTACTTTGACCTTCATCATCACTGTCCTGCATACTCACCTTCATCACAGTCTCAAACATGGGGATGAGGACGAACTTGATGAAGCCAATCTGAGCCGTTGGCTTGGTGACCTTTTCTCTGTCCATGAAAGGAGCCACAGGAAGCCCTTCAGCCTTCTCCCTGTCGCTCTGAGACAGACAGAGAAAAGAAAATTACCATTGACGTGGTTTACAATGACATGAGGGAGAAACTGTCTTTTGCCTTTGCCCATTCACCTAAATGAATGATGCTACAAGTGACTTATACAGCTTCAAGGGGGAGTTCATGCCCTTTTTATATTGATCTTTTATCATATATCAAACACAGTCTCATCATTGCTAACATGACTTTGGTGGACCCACCTGCATGAAGTACTCCTCCAACAGACAGTCGACCCAGGGCTCAGCCACCTCCATGGGACGCACCTCGTTGGAGATGTCGCAGCACTTGATAAGCACCATCTTCAGCTTCCCAGAGCACAGGGTCCGAGGGCAAAGGTCACCATGAATAGAGGGTTATTATATGACCAGTAAATGCAACACTGAAAAGCATACAGTGGGTGGTAACCTGGTATGATGAGATGGGATGCCATCTGAGATTAAATGCAAAGTCATTGCTGCTACTTTTACCTTGAATTAATTCTCCTCCTACAAGCCTAATTTGACAAATTAATAATGGCTAAACTCTGCATGTGTCGCTAAACCCTAAACAATGATTTTATTCCTGTAAATATTGAAATCAGTCATCTGCTTATTTAATCATCAAATGTATTATATACTATACTATATATAAACTGCAGTGTGTAGTGCACAAAATATTTCCTTTAGTGCTTGAAAATACATGTATAAAGAACATTTGCATTATTTTATATTTGAATTACTACTTTATAGGTAGATTTATCAGAAGACCAGCAGTATTAGAGCGTATTAGAGAGTACATACTGGACAGTATAGACACACAGGTAATGGTGGGAGAAGTACTCAGATCCTTTAGTTACATAAAAGTAGTAATAGCGTGAAATTATTCACTTATAAGTGAAATTCTAAATTATACTTGAGTGGAAGTACAGAAATATTACCAGCAAAATGTACTTAAAAGTACTTATCAAATGTAAAAGTACTCCTATTTCAGGGTGTTATATTACTATATACAATACTTCATACTGTTGCATTATTATTATTGATGCATAATCGTGTAAGCAACATTTTAATGTTGTAACATCCAATGTATATACTAAAGTATAAAAGAGCATACCACATAAACACATAACACAGTAAATGTTGTTTTTTTTGTTATTTTCACCACTGCACACAGTGCTGTGTTTGTAAATGAAAGTGTTCTTACACAGGTGACATGCTCCTCATCTGTGTAGTCAAAATTGTCGACTTTCTGCTTGAAGGAGTCCAGGATCTCACCATGTCGTGCCATGTCTGTGGCCAGGATCAGAGTGATGGTTCCCTGAAAAACAGTAGGTGGTAAAACTGATCAATACACACGCACATACAGGGAACAAGTTTTCTCCTGAGCAGTGCGGACACTGCTGTAAATCGTGGTTCCTTGGATTTTCTTCTAATGTAGTTTGAGTTATGTAGTTGGTGTTGTGGATGATTTCACTAAATGAACTATATGTAATGTATTGATCATATAACCATCCTGTGCACTAAGTATAGTGAATAAGTCTACACAAAAGACTAAGTATGCATGTTAACATCAATTTTATTGTGATGTTCAACAAGTTGAAGAAATGTATTAGAGCATATAATGTGTGAACGTATTAAAGTAAAAAAAAAAATACAGTGGTATCAGAAACTGGTCTTAACCGGCTTAGGCAGGAAAATCAGGTTCTTTCCTGGCTCTGTTAGAATGAGATCCTGGAAAGTTTCTGTACTTTCCAGAGCCCGTTATTATGTATAACGGTATATGTTTGACACCATTGTATCTTGGAAAAGTTGGATTATTTGTAGGAAAATAGGTGGAGAATACACCAGAGGAGGAGGGGCGTTTTGGGACTATAAAAGACAGAAGTGCACAGAGCTTCTTATTCAGTTCGGTAGCTTGGGTTTATCGCTTGTTAAAGAATAAACTCTATTATACTGAACCCTGATCATCTCCAGTGACTTATTTTGATTGTCTCCAGTTAATGTTCATCTGAGTTATCATGCTGTTATTCGCTGGGGCCTGGACTTCTGTGATCCGACAGTTTTCCTTTTCCTTGTCTTTTTCAATTCAATTCAATTTTATTTATTTAGCCCAGTATCACAAATCACATTTGCCTCAAAGGGCTTCACAATCTGTAACATACGAAGCCCTCTGTCCTTAGACCCTCGATTCGATTAAGGAAAAACTACCCAAAAAAAACCCCTTTTAACAGGGGAAAAAATGATAGAAACCTCAGGAAGAGCAACAGAGGAGGGATCCCTCTCCCAGGACGGACAGACATGCAATAGATGTCGTAAGTACAGAATAGATTCATAGCATAAGAATCATAACATATACAATTAAGTCTTTTGAGATTTTCCTAAAAAACAATGCATAGACTTATACAAAAATAATCCCTCTCAGTGATCACTTATGGCCCACTAGAAGTGTGTGGCAGTGTCTGTATCTGCATTGACCCTGCCCCTCTTCCTGGATTTTCTTCGTTTGTTCTTATTTTGCTGTGTTCAGGACGTTTCTTGGCCTCAACCTTTGGGCAGTGGTGTGCAGCCCCCAGCCAATAACAGCATGCAGGGTTTGAGGTCGGGATTCAAAAAAAGGTAGCTTGCAGGTTACGTCTTCGGCTCTTTCCTATGCTCGCTGTCTGTCATAGATGCATCTCCTACACTGACACAGAGCTAAAACGAAGTGTGGAGATAGGTCGGGTCTGAGCTACACACACAGAGCACAGGATGAAGCTTCCTTTCTGCAGGGTTGTGCGGAGATGTGGTCGATTTTATTTGTGCTTTAGAACGGAACCGCCGTGAAACAATCAGAAAATAACATTTTATTTCTCTGATTCACTGCACTGCTGAGGAGGGGCCAACTTTGAATCGTGTGTTTACAAACAGCATCTGACAACAACCGACAAATCCTACGGATTCTGCCTTTAAGTAGCTTTAAAGTTGTTATTATCATCTTAATCCACACTGTCTGACAGTATCATATGTATTAATATTTAAAGCCAAGTCTGTTTCATTTTATGGCTGCACATTTCCATCAGATGGAAATAGGTCTTGTGCATCATTTTAGACACGTTTACCGGAAATTCAGCCTGACATATATTTGGCATGTTTGGAAACTGTGAGCCCTATTTAGCAGCACAGCATGAGTGGGGCAGTGAAACTTAAGAGATAAGGTGTCAAGTTCATTGTATTTATATAGCCCAATAAATCATAGATTTCTGATTTCGTTTGGGTATTAATAGTTGTGAAAGAACCAAAATATCTAATTCATTTGGCTGATGTAGGACTGAGGACCAAAATCTGTAAATAAAGAGAGTACAAGTGATCCGAAGTGTGTGGGATTCTTTAGTATTGTCACAGTCAGAGTTTATGATCCGAAGCACCTGTTAATAAGACTATCTGGACTGCAAGAACTTTGAAGTAAGCATTACATTATGGGTGTTTATAGTTACAATAATTATAATGGCTTAACATTTGTAAAACTGGTAAAAAAGTTGCTCACAGGCTGGTGAATCAAAATCAAAAAATAAATAAAGACAGGAGCGCTATGTTGTGTTCATGGTGCTCTCTGAAATGGCAATAATCATGGTGATAGAAATTGTCAGTGGTGTTGTTACCATCAGAATGTTTCAACACACTATATAGTAAAATAATACAGGTACATCTCTAATACATAATATTTTAAATGTATGTACAATCACATAAAATAATTTAATTGTTGTTGCTTCACTGTTATGCATTAGATCAGACAAAATGCTTTACTCATGTAAAACAGGAAAGCCCTAACTGACAAGGTACAGCTCAACACACATGCACACACACGCACACACAGCCCTACCTGTCGTATCTGTTTGAAGGCCTCTGGGTCAAAGTTGGAGAAGATGTTGCAGTCGGGCTGAGAGAAGATCTGGAAGGCCACAGCACAGTGATGGTTCTCCAGGGGGGAGATGTCGTTGTAGCGAACCGCCAACTCTGTTCTGGCATTGATCTGGTACCTGAAAGAGAGAGAGAATGGGAAGAATGAGAACGATGAGATGGCAGAAATGAGGATGCAGAAAAGAGAAAAAGGAGAAAAAATTGAGAAGAGGAAGTTGTGAGAAAGAGTCAGGGGAGGACAAAAGAAAATTATGTGAAAAGAGTTTGAGAACAGAGAGACAAGGCACAGGGAAGGATGTAAGGAGACAGCAGTGAGAAGGAGGGGATGGTAAATGGACTGTACAGCGTATAGTGCCTTTCTAATCTTCCGACTACTTAAAGCGCTTTCAAACTACATTTTACGTTCAAAAACTGATGGCAGGAGCAGTGATCTAATCATTCTTACACCGAAGGCACAGCCTCTGGAGCAATTTGGGGTTCAGCATCTTGCTCAAGAACGCCTCGACACGTGGGCTGCGGAAAGCCGGGATCGAGCTGCCAACCTTCCAATTGGTGGATGACCCGCTCTTCCACCAAGCCACAGACGCCCCACAATACTATCCCAATAATAATAAAAACCTTTGTTCAACCTCTGTGCCCTGCAACATTTGCTTTTTAATCTGTTCCTTTGAGCATTTCAGGTTATTTTCTAATAGCTTTGTATTATTATTATTAATTATTAACAGCATCTTAAGCTAAGATTAGCTTAAGATCCATAAGATAAGATTAGCATACCAAGCAATATCTGATAAATGCAAATTCATGAGTATGATTTACTTCAGTATGTTTTGTTGCAATCATGTTATCTTTTAGTTCAATTCACCCGACCACACCTTAATCATCCAACCAAGACTGATTGCTGTAAGTTGAAGTTCATTGTCAGGGATGGAGGGAACAAGAAGTTGGAGGAAGGGGAAAGATGAAGTACCCCAGGATGGATGGAGCAGAATGTGGAATGGAATGGAGGAAGAATGAGAGGGAATAGGCAGATGAGGCGACACTAAGGAGAAAAAAATTATTGCTGGATTTCTGTGCGTGGGCTTGTTTTACTATATTCGTGGGGTCCAAAAACCAGGAGCCCACTATACTTGTGGGGTATCAACAGCTTTGTGGGGCCAAAATGCTGGACCCCACAAGTTTAAAGGGCTGTTTGAGGGTTAAGACTTGGTTTTAGGGTCAGGGTTAGAATTAGCTTATGGGTAGGGAAAGGGTAAGCGTTGGGGTTTGGCACTTACTTGTGATGGTTACGGTTAGGGTAAGGGGCTAGGGAATGCATTATGTCAATGACCGGTCCCCATAAAGATAGTGCCACAAACCTGTGTGTGTATGAGTGTTCATCTTACGTGTTGTTGAATCCGGGGTGATCGAGATCATGACACACAGCAGCCGTCATGAGAATCAAAATGTCGACCTGAGTGAACTTCTCCTAAAAAATGAACACACACACATTTATCTAAATTGATGCATCAATTAAGTATTTTACTAAAAAAACATGTCCATATGTGCACTGATGCATGTGTGATCCCATCTTCCACCCTCAAATTGCCACATAGAATGTGTGTGAGTGTTATGAGTGTGTGTGACCTCATTAGCACGTCAGTGGTGCAGATGCTTCATAATCAGTCATTACGTCTGTGATAATTAAACCTCCAGTGGATAACGAGATGAGAGGGAGACTCTCTGAGAAGAAGCTCCTCTTTTCCTTTTTTCTTTTTAATTCATTTTACTTGATGATGAACACAGGAGATGGAGACTTAACAGAGGAAACAAAACTCTTTAAAGGAAAAGTCCACCCTAAAGCACAGCTTCAGATGATAACGTGAGGACGATACACCTGGATGCGTTTAGTAGCAGTTGCAGTCTCTCAATTTACAAGCTGATGCAACAAAGCACAGTGGTCCATCTCACAAAGCAACCATTCTGCAGGTATATGTACAGTATGTAGTCATGGCACTGAAGCTTGAAAAATCTTTGTGTAGAAAAAGAGGAATTCTAGGGCTTTACTTAAAACATGTAGGTTCAGGGCACATGATAGTCCTTACTGAGTTAAGCCTCAAGTCTCTAAGAAGCTGATTACCTGTAGGCTGCAGAGGCAAACCATGCTGTACATCATCTGGGTGACACAGAAACAGTGGCGGAAGTTGTGGAAGGGGTTATTCTTGTAGTTGTCATGAATACAAAGCTACATAAAGAGAGAAAGGAGGTTTCAGACATGCATGAATTTTATCACATAAATCCCAAAAACTAATATTAAAGTATTTGGAGATTTTGTTCTGGTCTGAAAAAGGCCAAAACATGGGGAGGTTGTTGGTTGTTTTCTGTAAAACTATTTGAATTTGTCAATGGTACTCTGTCCAGCTCTCACCAGCCATCTTTTGAGTGTGATGGGGTTGATGTTGAAGTCTTTGACCAAGCCCAGGTCATGGTACATATGTTCCAGACAGCTCAGCATCTGGAAGAACAAAGAAACAGGCCTGTGATATGTCTCTACAGAGAGAGATGGACATATGATGATATAGTAAGGTTTTTTCTTTTTTTGTCTTCTTTAGTGTCACAAATTCACTAGATGTTACTATCCTTTGAAATTTAGCATCGATGAAATGTTTGGTCAAAAACCGTTTTGCAGTTTTTGCTTTTTAAAAACAGTCTTTCTTTTGAATTTGGATGGACTGCACTTTGTGCAGTGTAATATGCACTTTACAACAAAAGATGAATACAAGATAAAGGAACATGCTTGCTTTGATTATGGTCTATTACTGCCTTTCTTAAGAAACCATGTACAAAACTAGGAGCACAAAGCAACAGTAAATATTTTGCTCTCCATGAACTAGGTAGTTCCAGAGTCTAAAAGCTGTTTCATAGGCTTTTTATATTCTGCAAAGAGAAAATAATATATATGGAATATCAAAGCGAAATTTTTATATTTTTTAAATTTCTTTTTTATGCAATTTGTTTTTAATGTTTAAAATCTTTGCTGTTACCCAAACACAAAACGAGGAAGTGATGTCGCAATTTAAGACCCGCCTTGATGAAAGTACTGACAGATTGCATTTCCATTTGAATTTTGACACCAAAAAAGCATAGTGACAGGTAAATGTAAATGCTATAGACTGGGGGCACTGTTTCGCTTGCACACTAAATTGCCAATTACAAAATTAATTGCCATTTGAATGAAGAGACAAAAAACTATGGCAATATGAAATGCAATTGATTGAGCTTTCATTTTAATTTTTAATCAAAATAATTCAAACTGGATTGAGGATTCCATTGCCACTTTGCATACTGAACTGCCAATTGCAAATTTCATTTTCATAATTGCATGACCAAATTGCACATTGATTTGCCAATTGCAAAATGCATTTCCATTTACATAAACTTCCATATAAAAGCGGGGTATGATCAGCTTTAACCTACGGTCAGCCAGCATCTTCTTAATGGTGAACCCTTTGTCTGCCATCCAGCTCCAGTAAGTCTTTCACAGTTTCACACTCTTGATCTGAGATTGAGCCAGTGTAGTGGGTCCAGGAAGGGCAATGACCCAAATGAGTCAAATTAGACAGGACCTGTTGAGGAGCCAACTGGTTCTTCATCACGTTGGAGGAACACGTGGAGGAAAGTCCATGTCAACTGCATGATACGGAACTCAATGGCATAGTTGGTGACTCGCGGGACGCTAGTCTGTGACTTGACCCTTATAAACTCGGGCTGGCATTTGGCCATGGGTGGTGTGGTCGAAAATCTTGCTCAGAGTGGCCATGAAAAGATCCAAAGAGTGGCAGGCTGGTGAATGTCTTGCCCACTCTGCCATATCCCAGGCTTCAGCTAAGCTGCTTGAGGCTACATTAGCCACTAGTTCCATAATGCACTTGTATCTCTGGCCCATAACTATGGTAATAGACTGTACTTGTATAGTGCCTTTCTAGTCTTCCTACTCAAAGCGCTTTTACACTACATATCACATTCACCCTGCCCATCAGTATAGTAACTTACCATTCACACACACTCACACACCGAAGACATAGCTTCGGGAGCAATTTGGGGTTCAGGATACTTCGACACATGGGACGTAGGGACGGATTGACAATCTGTGCGTTCTGGAAAAGTCCAGAAGGGCGGTCCAACCGAGGGCCGTTGCCTGGCCGTTAAGGAAAGTTAAAGAAAAGAGGGCCAAGTCTCTCGAGATTGTGATGCAGCAAAGTGTAAAAAGCTCACAGAGCTTTTGGTTGCAGTTCAACTGCCAGCAGCACTACATCGCTTAGCCAGACTGAGACTGTAGAGGACCAGCAAGTGGAAGCTGAGCCTGAGCTTCAACAGCCTGGTCATGTTGAGGAGGTCAGTGGTAAGTGCCAGTAGTAGCAGGACACATTATAATAGGCTGCCTTTATCCCTATCTTAGCAAGTTGCATAGTCAGCTTACTATCAACATGGGTGTGCTGTGCATGGGGTGGAACGGTACATGTGTATTCGTTTGATCCGAATCGGCAGGGGCGTCACGGCTCGGAGCATGAATTTACACGGAGAATACACGATATAAAAATAAATAATGTGTGAGAGAGAGAGCCAGGAGCCAGATTTTTTTCTTTTTTAACTACCTGTAGTTCTATTTGAACACAGGGTCAGTTTCAGCAAATATGACAGTTAGTTTTTTTAAGGCTTACCTACTGCACTTTTATTATATTTGAATAGTTATGTTATAGTATATAGTAACTATATGTTTTATAATTACAAGTGGGGTTTTTGTAGCCAGTGACATTTCATTTTTTGTATTTTATTTTCAATGCAGATGTAATGGCATTGTAACTTTTTTGATTTTTATTTGAAGGCTGAGGCTTCATTAATAAACAAAACTTTATTATCATCATTGGTTTTGAGATGTTACTTGTTGTGTATACCTTGTCTGATAGTCTGACACTATTGTGGCATAGTACTTCCTGGCTAGTGTCTGTTGTGTACGGCTAGGGGCGAATGGCCGGATGATGGGCCTATTTGGGAGAATGTCCAGGGCTATTTTTTAGCCCCAGTCCGTCCCTGGCTGGGGGAAGCCGGGTGCGAACCGCCGACCTTCCAATTGGTGGACGACCCACTCTGCCACCAAGTCATAGCTGCCCGCAAAAGGCAAAAAAATAATAACTCTGGTTCTTTTCGAGAGTCCAACAATGTTTTAGGTCATTGCTAAATAAGTTGAGAACTATTTTAAAGTTATCAGGTGCACCTGTGATTGACAAGTCTTGTTCTGTCAGTTTAGGGTAGATAATATCAGGCAGCTGACAGTAAAAAAAACATTTTTCTTTCCTACTTTAAGTAAAGACCTTTTGAATTTTAATAACTTCATTATTAGTTTATTAATCAGTAATAATTAACTGTTATTACCCTGTCCTTGAAGAAAAATTAATCAGTGGATTAATTAAGGCATGAGTCTCACCTCATTGGGCTCCCACTGCCAAGCGTCGAATGAAGGCAGTCTAAGAGCTTCTACTGTCTCCTTAGACAGATGGTACTACACACACACAGGGCACACACACACATGTACACACACACACACACACACACACACACACAAAGGGCAGCAGGGCAGACAGGGGGCACAGGGAAAGGAGAGGAGAGAGGGGAATTGTGGGTGAGTTCAGCAAGCTGGTCAGTCTTACCTCATTGGCCTCCCACAGCCAGACGTCGAAAGCGGGTTTTTTGAGGGCGTCTATGGTCTGTTGTGACAGCATGTACTGCAGGCAACAGAGCTCGCAGTTAACCCTGTCCGCCTCCGCCTGGCTCGGGGCCACACCTCTACACACCACTAAACTCAACTACTGTAATGGTAGTCATACATATTTACTAACGTAATCCCCATTATTTTACTTCATTTTCCTTGCTGGACTTTTGTATCCCACCACTAAGAGGAACTTTTCAAAATGTTTCAATACTGTTCACTTATTAAATGTATTAGAAATATCACTGGCAGCTATACTGAAGGAAGCACTAGCTTGCAACAGGTGAATGAGTATCTAAAACACAACTTGTTCCTGCATGAAAATATGGATTCATTGGTGTGTTGTAGTGTTTCTGGGTAGAGATGATTACCTCACAGTGACCTACTGTACTGCACTGACTGATTTCTGGGAACAGATGTGGACTAAACCTGATCAACGTCTATAAAACTGGCCAATTACATTTATACAACTGTAACATTTCCACTGCGTTTGCAGAAAATCAAACATTAATCAAACAGATTTGGTGTGGTTTTTTGAGTAAACGTCCACGTGGAACCACCACGTGTTTGAGAACAAACGTTTATTCTATCTGTTTCCTGGAACCACAGTGGAGGCGTGGCATTTGTTAGTACACCTGACATCAACAGACTCACCTGACTAACAGAAAGTGGAGTGAACAGTTTGTGGTAGAGAGGAAAACCTTACCTTGGGATAGGAGGGCACGTCTCTGCGAGGAGTCAGCTTCTTGTTGTCCTCCAGGAAGTTACTGAAAAAACAAAAACAGATAAATAAATAAAAACAAGAATAAATAACAATACTGGTACCAATACTACTACTTCTAAAATAATCATAAATATATGACATTTAATAATACATAATAAATATAAGATCCTCAGTCAGTGAAAAAAACCTCAATCTCCAATGTAAAACCTATCAATTAATCTTTACCACCCTTACTTTCTCATTTACATCTTCTGCTGGTACTACTAGTTATTATACTGTTTCTTTAACATTGATACTACTGGTCTAATACTAGAACTACCTGTGACACTGATTAAGGCTTTAACTGATGATTTTTTCAATCGGTCGATTTATCTTGTAGTATACAAATCATCAGAAAAGTGTAAACATTATTAAAAATCACAAGTTCCCAGAGTCCAAATTGATATCAGTCTAAAACCTAAAGATAATGTATTACAGTAAAAAGTAGCCAACACATACTTTGGAGAAGATGGAACCAAATAATGTTTTGTATAGAACCCCAAAGGGTTACATATTAAATACATAACAAATATTTTATAAAATAAATAATCATATGAATTAATTGTGTAAAATACAAATGAACCAATATGAAATTTATGAAATTATTTAAGAAATTATTCAAACTCACCTCATTGTTATGAAGTGTTATGTTTTGGTTAGTTTAAAGAATTTTTTGTATTTCAAATTGTTTTTATTTCCTAATGGAATTTTCCCCAATGACACTTTTATTGAATGCCACTTTTTATTTATTCATATGATTATTTTATTTGATGTTACATTTCATGATGACACATTTTACTTCTTTTTACTTCATGTCACTTCTCATGACAGCAGTGTAGTCACTGCCTCTAACCTTTCAGCCAATCACATGACCCCTGCCTCTCTTAAGCAAGCAAGATCGACAACTGCTACCAGATTTTGCCAGTTAACTCCTGTTAGCTAGATCAACAAAACAGAACACGGACACAGAAGACAAGATCTTGTATTTAGCCTATCAAGGCTGCACATGCTATCTACCTAGCTAGCTAACTAGCTAGAATGGGTTGTGAGCTTGGTTTATTAGTCTATGAAATTGAAGAGACAGTGTTACCAGCAGCAGCTGCCACATATTTAATCTAAAGATGTTCCTCAGAGAACGACACACAACTGTGTGAAGATCAAAAATACAGACAGACTATTCTATGGTTGCTCAAGCCAACAGGAGCTAGCTAACACGGCTAACACAGCCTCTTCACTTTGATGCTGAGTAATAATCCAAGATCACAAACTGGCGTAGCTAGTTAGCCAGCTAGGTAGGTAGCCTAGCGTGTGCAGCTGTGTAAGCTAAAGAGGTTTAGTTACTGTGTCTATGTATTGTATTTATGTACAGCGTGCAGCCTCCAGAATAACTTTGGTACTGGTGTTGCTCTAGCTAACAGGCGCTAACTAGCTAGCAGCTGTTGCGCTTGCTGAGGCAGAGTGGGCATGTCACTGGCTGAAAGGTGAGAGGGAGGTGACATTACTGTCATGAAGTATAAAATAAAGTGTGTCATGAAACGGGACATTATTAAATAAAGCGTGATATTGTCAAATAATGTCCCATTATGAAAAGTGACATGAAATAAAAGTTGACATGAAATAAACATTTCATAGCAAAAAATGCCATTATGAAATAAAAACAGACTTTTGAAAAAGGGCATTTTGTGATAAAACAAGAGTCTATATTGACATAAAAATGTAATTATGAAAATGAATGAGAAAATGGCATTTCACAATGGGTTGCGTTTTTTTCATTGCTTCAATTATTTTACAAGTTGTTGGTTAATTTATATATTTTACATAATTTATTCATATGATTATTTATTTAATATTGGCTTTTAATGTATTTAATTATAAACACTTTGTGGTGTTATAGTTTGGAACTCTTGCCATAAATGATTTAAAGGATCAACTGAATATCAAAATAGTGGTTGTAGTGATTCATTTTCTGACTAATTCATTTATAGAGTAACTGTTTCTGCACTAATATCAAAAATGCAATAACAACTACTATTTTTGCTATTACTGCACTAATACTGATACTACTGCAATACCAACTGATGTGCATGTTTGCATCTACAGTAAGGTAAGGTTAACAGTAAAGATCTCCTGATAGTACCATGTTATTCAATAGAAGCAGGAGCTGATTCCAAAAACCAGGTCTTGGAAAACACTAATCAGAATCAGCTGTACCGTGACAGTTCACCAGTGTTTATGAAACAGGATAGAGACTGTCCTGTGTGTTCATGAGATTGTACTAATCAAAAGACGAGGGAGAGCAGAGAATTGCTTCTGTTGTTGCTGTCACCTGTTGTTTCTGGATGCCATCTCCTCACGGAGTTTCTTGATGTCGTTGCGACATTTCTCAATCTCCACCACCTTCATCCCCTCCACTGCAGACAGACAGAGCCACATTATTAAAACCCCACTAGTCCTATAAAGTTAATATTTTTCAAATCTCTTGATACCATGTGTTGGTTCAAACACATAAAGTTGCCCAGAGCGACTATGGGTCATAGATCTAACTTAACAGGGCCTTAAATGATTTCCTCCCCTGCATAGAACATTAAAAAATGTTTAGCAAAATAAAAAATTAACACAAGTCTGTCTTTCACATTGATTAATCAAAAAAGTATTTAGTAAGAAATTTGGTTATTTACAGTAAGTCTTTCATAGCCACTATTCTGTCTTCCCATGAACTAATACTAGACATTATCCTCACTAAACATGAATTCCAGTAGACAATGAGCCAGCGTTTGTGTCAAATTTTGTGGCGATTTCTAACTTTGGGTAAAGAGCTTCTTGGCTGCCCGACATACCAGCCAACCATATTCTATGTGGTTTGTCCAGGGTAGCAAGGGTGAGGTGTCATTTAAGATGAAAGGCTGGATCATCAGGACATTTCTATTTGTCAAGGTGGAGATGGTGCATACAATTACAGTCCCATAATGTATGAAATTACCATGTGATGATTGGGGTTATGTGAGGCCCAAACTGTGTCCCAATATATCACAGCAGAGATGATTATATATTTAGAGCAGAAATCCAACAAAAACATCTTGTCATAATACTGTAATTACATGTTAGATAATGATAACGCTGTCAGTCACTTGTCGCTGTGTTTCACTTTGAGGGCTTGAAAATGGCAGGTGCCTCAAAACCTAACGTAGTATGGACTGGAGAATTAGTTTTGCAGTCTGGATGTTTCAGCCTATCAGTGTCCCAGCAGATGGCGACTTTATGCTAAAACCATGATGTTCATTTAAATAGAAGTGGAGTGACTGAGAGAAAGCAGCAGGGGTTCAGAGAATGTCTGAGAGTTGGAGAGAGACGGGGGTTGGTGGTGTATCTGCCTCCTGTCCTCATGGCTATTTCTCTCTCTTTCATCTATCCACCTCTTTCTACTGAAACAGAAAAGGTCGCCTCCCACAACACTCCAGCTCCGATTATAATAGGTGACCATAGCGACCAAAGTGATAAGAGGATGGAGCTCTGTGTGGGCGCCACGCTGTTCCCGTGGTGACCAGGTATCCAGGCAATTGGCATGCTTGTGTGAAGTGGCTGTGCGTCAGATCCAAAACTACTACAGTACAGTACTTTCAGGATTGGAGGAAAGAACTCCTGAGATAAATGTCCTGCAGTCCTGTTCTCAAGTCAGAATGTAGATATCCCAGTTTAAAACAAACATGGGAATTTGAATTGGCCACAACCCCAGGAAGTAGAATTTGCTGGAAATATATCTTCTAATAATAATAATATTATAATATTGTGAATTTATTTCACTTTTAATTAAACTGGGGTTTTTTAATGAAAACTAATCAATCTTTTCTTTTCATTTTGGCTTCTGGAAAATGTTTGTTACCAATAATCAAGTTATTGATGTATAACATTTTTATGATCTATCAATTTATAATCAGACTTTATTATTTTTATTTTTTTAATGCCGTCATGTTCTAATTAGTTTTGCTTTACATTGAGTTGGTAATGTTCAACGTTCTGCCAACATTTCGAAGCAGTTATTTTTTTCCCCATGGACAAAAGTACAGTGCAAGCAAGACAAAACCCAAGTAAATGAAGAAAACACATATGTTGCATTCTTTAAGAGATGCAAATAACAATCAAGAAAAACATCCACCAATTTTGACAACACACATCATAACAAACAGCAAATACAACACAGATTTCTATTTTTATTAGACATGCTAGCAGTGGCTAATAATCGCAACAATTATGGGATGGATTAACATGAAGGTTTTTACCAAAAGAGGTTAAATCCTATTGACTTTGGTGGTGACCCCCTGAATTTTCCTCTTGCGCAACCATGAGGTTGACATTTGTGGTTTTGGGTGAAGTGTCTCGACGACTATTGGATGGATTGTCATGAAATTTGGTTCCGATGTTCATGTTGCCCTCAGGATAAATGGTAATGACTTTGGTGATCTTCTGACTTTTCAACTGGGGCCATCATCAGGTCAGCATTTCAATTTGTCCTAAACTTTGGTTTATGACCACATACCTGCAAAACTAATGACATTCCCATCAGTTTGAGCTTTACTTTGTGTTTGGTGCTAATTAGCAAATTTTAGCATCCTAACATCCTAAACTAAGGTAGTGAGCATGGTAAACATACCCGTTAATCATCAGCATTGAGTCATTATGGGTATTTTAGCATGCTCATGAAGTACAGCCCAAGTACAACCTCATAGAGCTGCTAGCCTGCCTGTAGACACAGGTGCTGTCTCAATTTGCACCCTTCTGTACCTACAGTTGCTATTTTGAATGCATAAGTGCGTTCATACTGACAAATATAGCAAAATGCAGTACACTATGAGTACCCGGATGGTCAACAATCAAAAAGTTGTGTGGTATGCTGGACACAATTATCAACCTTTAATGGTCAACGTCTTGCTACATACCGGAAGGGGAGGGGTTAATTTAGGAGTCTGTAATGATTTGGTACTGCAAACGATAATGCGAAGCTAGCTAGCACGCAAGTAAAAGAAAAATCACGTTGATTTTTATTAAGATTTAATACTGTCAAGTGAGCAAACAAGCCAGCAGATATTTGGGCGGGAGACAATTGTGGCCAAATGTTGGTGGTAATGCTCTGTCCGGTTGCAATTAGCCATTAAAAAGAAGAAGGGGTCAAATGTTGCGATCGCCATTTCCAGAAAGTGTTCTGTTCGATTTGAGACAACACTACCCTGTACAAGTAAGTACATAGTCTACACAGTGTACTACGTGGAAGTGGGTATGGGGATTGGGGTATGTAAAACAATCATGTTTTCTTACACCTGGAGAACAAGATTTGTAGGCCAGGACATCTCTGCAGCACTTCATTATAATGCTGTTTTGTCACACATTTTACCTTTATCAAAACATTGCAACTTCATCGATTTGGATATTGCACTTGGCCAAATTGTCAGTCTTTGGGCCTTTTGTGGGGTACACCCTAGACAGTGGGCTGACACATAGACAGACCAACATTCACTCACTAGGGACAATTTTAGAGTTATCAGTTAACCTACACATGCATGTCTTTGGACCGTGGGAGGAAGCCGGAGAGAACCCACGGTAACACGTGGAGGACATGCAGACTCCACCCAAAGAGATCCCATGACGTTGGTCTGGTCTGGGATTCGAACCCACAATCTCCTTATTGGGAAGCAGGAGCTCTGCACTCCTTGCTATGAACATGGAACGTGTGTTAAAATCTTCTAACGCACTCCACAACTGATGTTTGGTGAGTCCAATCCATTTAACTAGTAACTGTCACTTCCTGTAATTATAAACCATAAACCCAGATCCCATAATTTCCCTGTAACATCTTCTTCTTTTCCTTTCAGCTGTTCCCTTTCAGGGGTCGCCACAGCGAATCATGTGCCTCCATCTAACCCTGTCCTCTGCATCCTCTTCCCTCAGACCAATTAACTTCATGTCCTCTCTCACTACATCCATAAATCTCCTCTTTGGTCTTCCTCTAGACCTCCTGCCTGGCAGCTCCAACCTCAGCATCCTTCTACCAATATATTCACAGTCTCTCCTCTGAACATGTCCAAACCACCTCAAAACAATTTATTACTGGTTTGGACTTTAACTTTCAGTCGCACAAAAAGCCATGTACCTTGAAAAATGAAAATGGCTTTATTAAATGTCAGGTCCTTAAAAGAATAAGTACATTTTGTTGTTAAAGTACCCATAACCTGGACCTCACTCTGACTGAGACCTAGCGGGATTGAAATGGCTCACTGAGATTGCACCTCTTAACTTCAAGTTGATCAAACCACTACATTTGATATGGGAGGCAGTGGAATAGCTGCTGTCTTCTCTGATATCTACTGTATAGCTGCAAGGAAATCCCCGTCTTTTGAATACTTTGCTGTATCTATAAATTGTAATGCTCCGATCATTGTCCACCAAAATCAAACATTTTTTCTTAATGAATTCTCTGAGCTACTGTCCAAGGTCTCCACTGACTACGACTGTTGAAATTTCTCAGGGGATTTTAAAATTCATGTTGACAACCAAACCAACTTGCCACGCAGACTTTCACCTCTAAAATCAAAAGCAATGCAAATTCCACATAGAATTCTAAAATAATAATAATGTAATGGCAGTAGAAATATTAATAAAATGATAGTAATAATAGGAATGTTAGTGATAGGAATAATAGTGATAATAATAGAGATTCTGTCCACTTAAAAATGTGAGCAATTCGCTACATTCTTCAATGACAAAATCTTTGCCATCAGACAGGACATTAGTGCCCTAAGGTCCAGAAATTAACCTACCCTCTAGTTCCCCAAAGATATTACTAGTGCCATGATTTTTTGGATCATTGTGATGAAGTATCTTGAGTTGTCAGTTGTCATTTAATCTGCAGGATTGGCCAAAAAGAGACATTCCTGTCTAGTTATGTAAACAAGAGTTGGCATAACTATCAAACGGAGTATGTTTTAAATCACGCCCCATTTACTATAGTGCACTATATTTACTGTCCAACATTTTATTTGAATGTTCGAAGTCTGAGTGTGCAAACGTATCCACTATATAGCGCACTCAAAAATTCCACAATCGAACAAAAATGTTCATGGCATGTATACAACTTTCCGTAAATCATCCCACATTGCAATGCGCCGCATTTTATAGATGCAAAAATGACAGTTGTGCGACTCAACAGCTGTCAGAAATGATGCAAAATGATGATTTGTAACTGTCAGAAATGCTGCTCACTATTGAGAAAACTATTGAGTGCCTCTATTATATAGGGAGTAGTGAATGAGTGAACAAGTGATTTCTGACACAGCCACAGTTTTACTAATGATAAAAAACAGGCTGCACTTCTGTCACGGTTACCATAGCAACATCAGCATATTATGTCACATACAAGTGTGATGTTTCTTATCTAAGCAAACAGCATGCAATTTTTCATTTTCCAGCAAATTCCCTCAACTTAAGAAAAGATAATGTAAATACCAGAGGAAAAACATATCTTTCAGTAAAAGCATTAGCACAAAAGGGGTTTTGTGCAACCTGCAACTGCTGTTTAATGCATTCAAAGAGGTATTCTGTAATTATTATCTCTTCATTCCTTACTGATTTTATTCTATTTTCCATAATGCCTTTCATCCCCCCAGTGACAATCAATGTGAACTTGTATTAAATCAAAAGTGTGTATACAGATGTGTATCACAAATTTCCAGCTGAAAAGCAAAATCAAAGCAATAATCATTTAGTGCTAAAGCTAAAACCCAAATACACACATTTGATTCCAGTTTAGCAGTGATGGACCAGCTCTCTAGTGCAAACATGGAACAATTATGAAAAGTCTGAGACTGGTTGCTGATTTCTGTCTGATTTTCATTGCTCATAATAAACAGTGTCTCAATCACAAGTCACATATTCAACTTGATCTTTATCTTTATCACACCCTTACTAGGAAAAATGTAATGGTTCCATAACGATTGGTGATTAAATGTTCTTGTGGGTAATTAGTATAACAGCTGGCCTGTTGAGAACACAGAGACCTATATTATAAAAACAACATGGTGGTAGGACAGCGCAGCGAACCTGGCTATCACAACATCTTTATTGATCGGATTTTATAGCCAGCTTTTATCTTTAGACAATTGACACAACTATACCGAGTGCCAAGATGCCATCAGACAAGCAGGTAAAAACTATGTAAACTGCAGCAGCAGTGAGCAGGTCGACAGACTCAGAAGAACAAATTTCCTCCTCACAGTTAACAAAACACATCTGATAATGATCAGCTGAGGAGGAAACGGATTATCTGCATGACTCCATGGTCTATGTTGAATAAGTGTGAAGATGACGATACATTCCTTTCTGCTCTAAACGGGTTAAAATGTGTAGATTCTAATAACAGCACATGGCCAACAGCCTCTGGAGGTGGGTTAGCAGACCACAATTTATTTAATTACAGGCCCATACACTGTAGAGGAACACAAGTTCAGACAACATGCACTTAAGGCATGCAGTTCTCTCTATACTAATGTACATGCACTACTGTACGTAAGTTAAAGCTAGCTAAAGTGAAGTCCATGAAATCAATACACAGAACACTGACAAAATACTGCTGTTGATAGGACATAGCAATCTATTGAATCTCGACATGTACAGACAGAAGTTCATAGAATGTGTATTTATATTTCTGTCTAACCCCTATTTTTAGCAACACTAGCAGCGTGGATCAAGCAACAACGATGTCGGTCGGTGAGTCAGTCCAGACTGAAATGTCTCAACTATTGGATGGATTGCCATGACAACTTGTACAGACATTCATGGTCTCCTAAAAACTTTGGTGATCCCTGACTTTTCCATCTAATGGCACCAGCAGGTAAGTTTCCTTTTGTTTATTACCTGCACAACATTCCCATCAGCCTCAACTGTACTTTGTGTAGTGCTCATTAGCAAATGTTAGTATGCTAACACACTAAACTAAGATAGTGACAATGGTAAACATTATACATGTGAGCATGTTAGCATGAGGAAATTAGCATTCAGCACCGCTGTGCCAAACGACACCCTCACAGAGCTGCTAGCATGGCTGTAGACTCTTAGGTCTGACACACATAGCCAGGCGGTGCAAATCCAGCAAATAAATGTGATAAAATTACTGCTTTTCTGAACAGATGACGTGCATCAACGCTGTGACATAAGATAGCAGCCTGACATGCTTCAACCTGTGATGACATGCGTCAAGACGTTGGGGATTTGTGGGCTTTCATAAAAAACTATGGGCAGGGGTGTTATGATGCATTTCAAACTGCCCTAGTGCGTATTGGACTTTGCACTTGTTCATTTCAGTTAACACATTTTTATTGGATTGTTGTCTATAATGGATTAACTCTACTTGTCACTAGCCCCTCTCTGCCGTGCTGGACTGACTGCATAACTGTGTTTTTCAAATGTACATAGTAATGTAACAGTAGCTACTGTAAGTTTTAGCTTCTATTTTCACAATTCTGGCCAATGGTAGACCAGGAGAGTGCAATCACTCTGAGCTAAAAACCTTAGCAAGTACTGGTTCATATACACAACAGTACACAATGCACTGTTTACTGCTGCACTGAGTTAAAAGACTAAGCTAAGCAAGTCTCTAATTAGATGTAATATATGACTTGGTTGTCGGCATCTTACTTCACTGCTGTGTGTACAGTATGTATGTCTGGATGTTCATGCATCCAGAACATTGGTGCTCTGTCAATGAGCCCTTACATTATGTCTTTAAAAATTCAATGCTGTGGGGGAGCCTACTGATTAAGACGAGTACTCTATAACTGACTAGTTCAATTCTGGTCGGGACGCTTGTTATACCCCCTCTTCATGTTTCCTGTCTCTCTCTGCACTCTGTCAAATAAGGCAAAACTACTTACAAAATACAATACTGCAATCAATAAAGCATTAGGCAATTAGACCTCACATTATTGACTCCATATTTAGCTTGCTGTTACATACTGATAGTAAGCACAACTACATCTGAGCTGCACGACTATGACTGACTTCATACTTTATCTGATGGATTAGTTGATTCTGAGTGATGATTCTGACTGAGACACATGAGCACACATGAGACATAACAACTGTAGAAAGTAATTTATTTCTTCTTGTTTTCAAATGCTAGTGATATTATATCTCTGCTAATACAAGATGTACCCCTTTACATAAATCATAATTAGTTTCCCTTTAAAATAAAGCACTTGTTCATCTTTTAAGCCAGCCAGTTTATTTTTAACTGACTGAGCAACAGGGTCACTAGAATATAATAATATTTCACAGGGTTCCACCTTGAACATAAAAATTAAATCACAGGACTTTTAATTGATTTGACTGAGTTAAGATATGGATTGTTTTTCCTTAGGATATGAAAGCGATTACATCTCAAAAAATGTAATGGTTTGAAAAATGTAAAGCTCATGTCAACCCTGAGATTAGAACTCTTTAGTAGGTTTATATTAAAAAAACTTGTACTGTAAATAAACTGTTTTCCTTTTTTCGGGAAAATGTATCTCTTGTTCCTGAACATAACAGAGGTGTGTACATATGACAGTGGGGTGGTGGGAACTGACTTACGCTCAACTCTCTTCTCCAACATAGCAAGACGGTTGGTGACCTCGGTCTTCAGCTCGTTGATCTTGAACGCCCTGCGGACAAGGTCAAGGATAGGTGGGAGAGAGACAGAAGGGGAAATTAGTTCAGAAAGAGAAGGATCTGCATCTGAGACTTTGTCTCTATGAAAACAATATACCTTCTTGTATATTTACTTTTCTGCTGCAGGTGGATATTTACAGCTGTTGGTGGCATTTAAGAAAGTATTAACTGCTTTATATAAAACTGAATTCAGAAATACTTTATTGATTCCTGGGCGGAAACTCTTTGTAACAGTGAACATATATTTGCTAAATATACAAACCAAACTTACTGTAATATCCAACAGAACTGCAGTGAGTAGTAGATGAATTCATCATCAACTATTGCTTTTAGGTAATTATTAAATAGAAATTAAAAACATTTGTAGGTTCACGGATTTCCAATCTATATTTCAAACTGAATTATTTTTTGAATTTCTTTGACAAAATAAGAAATTGGAATAACAAATAACCAGTTGATCTGTCAATAACACCCTACAATCTATCCTCTGTAGTTTATGTAATTACTCTAACAGTGCCATCACTGTAGCTGTAACAACTGATAAATCTTTTTATCAGACTATTATACAACTTCATATCATATCTACCTACTCATACACACTGCAGTCACATCTGTGGCTGCACTTCATGTGACACACAAGCAACAACACAGTGTCTGTAGTCTGATGTCCTGCTGCATTGTTCCCTTTGCACCAGTGAACTCCTGTCCTGTGCACATCTGCTCTTACTATCACTGCTCTTGAGATATATATATGTATATAAATATATACTGTCTATAGAGAGCTGAAGCAGAGAAGGAGCCTTGAAATCATGTCTGATGTCAGCTGTGAAAGGTGCCAAGACAAAGTCGAGAGGCAGATATGAATGAATTGATAGAGAGACAGCAGCACCACAAGATAGGTCTACACGGGTCCAAAAATTCGTACCTGAACCCGTAATGTTCTAAACGGAACCGACCCGGACCCGCCGTATTATTTGAAAGCTGGAACCAAACCCGACAGGAAGACACAGACCTCACTGATTGTCACATATTCCACAATAAACTGCTATCAACAAGTCAATAAACAAGTTGCAAAAAAATATAACTTTTTTGTCTTACCTATAGCCGTCGTCTCCCTTCCTTGTACCTGATTATGATGCATTAAAAGCCAAAAAGTTCTATCCATGTTTTTCCTCTTTTGTTATTGTTGTTCCATGCATGCTTAATTTCACTCATCATTTCAGCTGTAAAACTCCACTATGACACGGTGTAAAATGACAAATGCGACTTTGCAGATTTGCATTTTGACTCGAGTTAAGTCGCATAATAACTTTGACTGTTTACCTTTTTAAACTATAATAACGATTGCTCGCTCGGTCGGTGCCATGGCTGCTGATCATCTCTGTGAGCCGAGTCTGACCACCAAAACTTTGAGATTAAACAAGACGGTTCATTCATAACATTTTTAAATCCCGACCAGGACCCAGCTGACCATTTAAAATATAGACCCGAACCCAAACGGGACCTTTACATAGGCTACAGTAACATACACAGGCTGCAGCTGCTGGGTGAAAACCTTGTATCTCTTAAGATGAAGGATTAAATGCTCCTGTAGAAGTCGAGGCAGTCCTCAGCCTCCAGCCTCTTGGGAGTATAAAAAAAATACTCTAAACCAAACGGTGCATAATCATCAAGCTACAAAACAAGTTATTTTTTTCAGGAGTGGCTTAGGTTTTGGACACTCAAGTTTTTTTTTCTGACACAAAAAATAGACAGTGAGTGCATTAGAAAAAACTCACAAGAATTAGCAACCTGATTAAAAAAGAAGAAATGTTATAATAGAAGTTAAAGAAACGATTTATAGTAACTAATATACAAAACATGCACATTTAATATATCAACAATAGTAGCTACAGCTTAAGGAGTTAACAGTGAGTTAAGTGAAGATCTGCTGCTGTGTGAGCATATTCGGCCAGCTGCTTACCTTGAAAACTGCTCTGCTACTTGCGTCAGCACATTCTGAAAGAGTTCCTCTTTATCTGAGGAGAGAGCAAGTGTGGAGCTGTGTTACATATACACCTCCCCACAAACACACACACACTGTCAACAGACTGCATGACTGTTGGTCCACATACATAGGTGTCTATGGTAGACAGCTTGAATCCACTGAGGCAGAAAGTTTCATTTTACATACAATAGCAACTAGTACTGTGCATCAATAGTCCTGATAAACAAACTTACTCACACTCAGTTTCTCTTTATCACACACAAAGACACACACACAGGTTATGTAAGCCAATCAGAAAGTGTCAGATGGCCAAAGTAACAGATGGCAGAACCAGAAGAGTGGGAAAAGAACAGACAAATAAAATGTGCCCCCTTCCCTCTAGTCTCACCATCAGTGACCAACAGAGAGATTGAAGTGAATAAGAACACAGCTTGATGTGACAAGTCACTGAATCCTCTTCCCACATACTGGGAACAGGATGGACACACATTCACAGCCCTGCCATTGGATACAACTCTACTGTAGTGGGCAAAGTTCACAGGCCAATAAACTGACACCTGTGAGAAATTGTAAAAAAAAAAAAAAAAGACATTGTCAGTCAGTAGTTTGCATATTGTCTCACACATTCCGTTTTTTATGCGGGGTTCACAGGTCAGTGCAGACTAACAGTGTTAGGAAAAAATTCCTCTCTGTGATTAATTAAGCTGATTCAGTTGGAGTGACTAAGCGGACTGGATTGTCACCAACAGCTCTCAGGCAACACATAACATGCTGAATTATTTCAGTAAACCAGCTTATTTGAAAGGGAATAACATATCTAGTATTAGGCCCTACTAGTTAAAAACAGGGTGTTTCATCATTATTTGAGGTAGGTTTGGAATGAAGCCTAGTAGTTCCACAATGGCTGAACATATCAGAACATGTCAATATTTGAACATTTGGTAATCTGAGTTGACAATTCTTCAACATTTTTAACCCAGAACCTCACAATTGGAGGATTTTACTAGCCATGAGGGAACCCAGTAGGGCTGGGAGATATATCAAATATATTCGGTGTCAATTAATGTGCGATACAGCAGATGACCATATCGTCATATTGGAGTTTTTGGTTTCCGCTGGTCACCGCTGAGGGGTATTTATGTTACTTTTGCCAGCCATAAAGTGTGTAGATGAGCTCAGGTTGCAGTATAATAGTCCCTGATTTTTTTCACTGTGGTCAAAAATACCCCACACAATCCATCATTTATTGCTCAAAAATTCGGTTTTAGGTTATTTAATTGACTTTAGCCTGACTTGTAGCAGCTAACTAGCTAACTAGGTAGCTGTTCACAGTCTGGACAAACTCTGCTGTGAAGAGTACAAGACAATGTAGTAATGTTACATGAACAGGGACTTTTTATGTATTGTATGTAACACACTTTTTTCGCAACATTCCCACTGGATTCCATCACAGACACAAGCCCACCTTTCTTCGATAACACAGCTGTAGAAGTATTTGCAATTTGCATTTGCAATACATGCAATCTGAATCAAAAGTGCTAATACTAACCCCACATTGAAAATACTCCACTACAAGTAAGTTCTGCATTCTAAACCTTAAAAGGTAAAAGTATGTAAGTATTTTATAGCAAAATGTACTTAAAGAACTCATTGCGCAGTAGAATGGTACCAGGTACCACAGTGTTTTCCTGTTACATCTGATGTTTCTGGATTAATATTACTGCTGCATTAATGTGTCTGTTGCATTTTACCGCTGAATATATTTATGGCTGAGCTAATTTTAACTACTTTATATACTGTTGGGTAGTTTAATCTACAGCAATGCATCATATTCCAAAAGATCATAGTATGTTTGCACTATTTGAAAATGTACAGTAAGAGAAAATGTTTATCGAGAAATATATCATATATCGCGGCATAGCCTACAAACAAAGATAATAATTTATATGCCCACCCCTAGAACCTAGAAGACACAAAATAAGGAGAATTTATGGTATGCCTAATGTTTAAAGCGTCTGTTCAAACCAGTGGTATTCAGCTATACAGACAGTTTCAGTTTATTTATCAGGGTTTAGAGATATGAGTGAGAGATATGAGTGCTGACACCCAATATACTGCAAATCATCATTTCAAAATTTGAGCAATCGTTATCAGATAACCTTTGTTTTTTTCTGAATCATTTCAAATAACATAGAAGTTCTTATAAACATATAAACACGTAAACAGGACTTAATAAAGGCATTAACACTGTAGTTTCTTGTTTTTTATGAATGGAACATTTTTACTCTTGTAAAAAATTTAATATTTGATTGATCTATATGGTAGTATAAAACTAAACCAAAAAACTAGCCATATCTAAATATGGAAGGCATATACAAACGATCTCAAAATGAATTGAGAGACAGCAGGCAGAGCAAGACAGGCATGGAGGCTCCCAATAGACTTTCCTTCCCATAAGTACCCCCTGACAACTTTGTCAATTTTTCATGCTATAATGTTAGCTGGTATTTTTAAAAAGGAAAATTAAAATACAAGTATAGATAATTGTAATATTGAATACAAAAATGACTCATGAAAGATAAAGTTGAGCTGTATATGCTGGATTTAGTTGTATTAGCTACAGTAAGTGTAAACAGATATGGTTACATTCGTAAAAAAGACATCTTGCTCAGGCTGAGGTGTGGCTGTGTTGTGTCTAAATAGATTGATTTATTGTTCCTTTAAAACAGGTTTATGATGATCCAGGAAATGTGATAGCAAGGTGGTGAAATGTACGCTATAGTGGAAAATACAGATGAGCTGCAGGTGGCATAATGTTTCTGTCTCTCCAACTGCCAGATTTTGACTAAAACATCTGGATCTCAGCAAATGGTGTTGGTTTGAACATCCTTAGTCAGACTATTTGTTCAGCAGAGATGAAAGTTTCTGTTCTGTCTGACATTTGTGTAAGCATCCGGTGGAGAGGTGCTTCATGCATTTAGGTTTTAAAAGCTATGAGAGCCTTTGATGAATGCAAGGTACAGGAAAAAAGTGGTTCAAGCATTTTAATAAAAAGGTTAGTGATGGTCATTCTAAGACTAACTGAAAAGTGAAAGCACTGATTGCTTTAATAGGTGAGAAAGAGGAAATAAAAAGTAAAAATGATAATGTTCATTAAGAGTTTCTGGACATAGCAGGCAGCTTGGATGCACAGACTTTTTAAGACAATCAAGACGAACACATGCATTGTTATGCGTTACGGGACATCTATGATGTGTAGATGTAACAGCAGTGTCTAGGAAAGATTCCACCAATAAGTTGCCACAAAATTTGAAACTTTTCTTCATTCGTAACATGTTTGTCAAGAGGCAGAACATCTGCCAACTGCAAAACCTAGAACAGTAATGGGATTAATTGAGGGACATTTCATTTAGCTGTAAAGCATTTCCAGTATCAAAAAACGATGTCATTAGATCGCTGTGGTTAAGAGTGAGAAACTCTTAATGAAATATTGCCACATGGAGTCACATTTGGGAAAGATATAAATCGACTGGCCTATGCATTGCCCACAGGTGACAAACACACAGTTGCAAATTCAGATCTAGATAGCATGTGGAAACATCAGATGACTACCATGACCAGTGACTAATAGATTGATTAGTAAAGTAAAACAATTTCAAAATTACAAAAAGTTGTTTGTTGACATAGAGACAACTTCGCCGATGGCACACCTTTATAGAGTAAACGATGATAAGATGTGTTTTGAACTTAACCCAACAAAGTGCCATATTTAAAGAAACAGAAACGGAATGGGGATAAGATCAACACCCTGTACAAGGCGCTTGTTTTATCAAAACCATTTCAGAATGTTTTCCCAGGCTTCTATCGCCTTCAAATATTGCCTGTCACAACAGTTTCGTGTGTGAGCAGAGATTTCCGTGCCACTGTCAGCGAAAGACATAAGTGAAGAACCAGAGCAACCTGGTTCTGCTGCCAATCCGCTCCATCAAAACCAAAGATAGTAAATACCTTTACATGCATACTGTACAAGAAACCAGGTCTCAAGGAGAAGCTGGTAAGACAGTTGTTTACTTCTCCCATCGCTTTGCTCTTTTAATTTTCGTGAAATGAATACACAGTCTACCAGGCAGAGACTTGTTGTGGCTGATTGTTTGTTATGTGATTAGGGTTGCTGTGAAAAGAGTGAAGAGCAGCAATAGTGAGTGAAGACCAGAACAGAGTTTTATGAGGTCAGTGTCCGAGTTCAGCGCTATCACTGATATTCAATCTCCATAAAATGCGTTATATGGCTTTGATCTATTGTAGTGAAGTGGAGATCAGGAGCTTTATATAGATGTGTGTGTGATTTTCCTCCACTTTTTGATCAATGCTCTGCCATGTATGTATTCTAATGTCTGTTTGCTCTTTGCATCTTTAAGAGAGCTCACTGTTTGTCAAGAGCAACTGATTATGTTACGGACACAGATATGAGCAAACACGAGACATGTTTTGGAATGACTACAATATACCATTAGTCATAATTAACAAAATGTAACCACTTTCTTGTAAGCCATCTTCAAATGCACTTTTGATTGAAAGTTACACCACTTCCTTAGAAGATGCTATAAAGAAACAAGCGTTTTGCCGTTGTGTTCCATTATACTCTCTCTTTCCTTTGCACTCTTCAGTGGTATGAAGGACTGGAATAGCCAAAATAAAAATAAAAAAAATAAAGAAAAAACTTAATATATAAATTAATATGGCATTAAACGCACCAAAAAATATATTTAAATTAATTTAGGGATTACATTCATTATAAAATCTTTCTGCATTCATTTTCTTCTGTATTTATTTAAATTTGTATCAATTACCATACTTATTTACTTTCCCATTTAACGTTCCACTTCATTTATGAATGTGTTCATTTATTAATTAATTTATTGTCATTTATTTATTTATGTATGTATGTCTTATATTCCCTTTCCATTTTTGTAAACACTTTATTTGAAGGTGGCGTCATAAGACTGACATGACACCGTCATTACCATGACATGACACTTATCATTAACATGAAGGAGTCTTTATGAAGGTTTATGACTGCTGTCATTAAGCGTCATTTGGTCAATTATGTCACTTTTAGTGCAGAATTGACATTGTTTGTGATGTCTTTGTTATGACAACTTGACATTAACCAAGAAAACATGACCTGTCATAATAATGCCATAGCAGTCCTAATTATCAAAGTTAAACAAACTATTTAGCTTTGACCATTATAATATTGTCATGAATACTTCTCTTGACCTCAAGTAAAGTAGAACCATTTGGACTTGTCATAAAGATGTCAGCTATGTAATAAGACCAGTTTGACAACAGTGTACAGTACCAAGGTGATTATCGAGGTTCCTGATGGATAGATAGCTTTACTTGCTAAAGTAACGTTAGCTAACCTAACCACATTGGTGGTGGCTGAGGTGAGTTTCCCCCCTTCACCGTGAAGCACTTTGGGTATCATTTTTGTCTTGGTTAATGTCAAGTTGTCATAACAAAGACATCTCAAACAATGTCAACTTTGCACTCAAAGTGACTGCATTTCAGCTTCATTATGTCCATTATAAAAAACACTGGAACCTGTGGTGTTTTAGTGCATTCTTATTATGACTGGCCAGTTTGCTGAGATTCTCTTTGCTGCTGTGTAGGCAGGCATACTGGCTAGCCTTGCCCAGGGAGTCCCAGGCTTACTATCAGCCTTCAGATAATAAGCTAGCCCGCTATTCTCAGTTCGCATCTATCATGTTTCCAACTTACTCCGTGCTCACGTGGGACCCACGAAATACGACAACTACAGTAACTTGGAAAATAGTGATATGGGGCACTGAATATGTTAAATTTATTGTTTATCAAACCACAAACGAGAATTAGGTTGGAAAAACGATGCACACTGCCGGATTGGCGTGTTTCTGGGGACTGTGCCTACTGATTAAAGCACAGCTTTTATAACTTTATGAACTTCTGAATGATTTTGGTGAAAATTGATCTTATTTTATGGAGGGATGTTTTCTAGACAGTTGAGGCAAAGCAGCCGGAGGACATCAGAGGGAAAACCAGAAAATATTTTCTCCATAAAATATAATCCAGATCAGAGTCCTGGTCGGAGCCAGCTGTAAATCTCCTTAGTATGATAGTTGTGAGTTGTGAGCCCCCTCATTTGCATAATGAAGCAGAAATGCACACAGAAATGTAAGAAAAGACAGAAATAAATAAGTTTGGGGAAATAAATGGAGGAAAATGCTAGGGGAAAACAATACATACATAAATGAATGAATAAATACATAAATGACTACATAAATGGGAAAGTAAATAAATATGGTAATTAATAGAAATGTAAATAAATACAGAATAAAATTAAAACAGAAATATAAACTTGTCACATTTTATAATTTATTATTTAATTTAAATATTAATTTTGGTCCATTTAAGGGCACAATCATTTATTTATTGAGTCATTTATTTATTGTATGTTTTCTCGAATGTTTCTCCTCTACCAGCAATGTGCTCCAGCGTTTTATTGTTTGAATTTTGGCCAATGTCCTATGATTTCATCACTATTTATAGTGTTGGAGGCTACTTACTGTTAATTTCACGTTTTATGCTTCTTGAAATATACATGATTTCACACAAAACATATTTAACTTAAACCTGCAATAACTGATTGTTTTGTTGTTTAGTTGTTAACACAATGTTGAAATATTGTCACCTTTAAGTTGAGGTCTTAAGTTTGGATCCGCAATTCCTGTTTATCACCTAGCCCTACTCAAAAAACATATTCATATCATATGATATGCAGTTAGGGGTTCAAATGCCTTGCTAAAGGGCAAAAGGACTAAGAGTCCTCAACTTCCTTTGACCAGATTTTCCCATGAGTTCAGAGATTTGCACCAAATACCTTCTAGTAAGGACAATTAACATATCTCTTCTAAATTGCATCCAACCAAACCACATCATTGAAGGAATAATTTGGTGTTTTGGGAAATATGCTTTTGCACTTTTATGACCAAGAGGTAGATTTGAACCCCCTGCAAGCTCAGCAAGAAAGTGAATAAAAAGTTGATTGAACATGTGGCAGTTTTACACTGTCACAGTGTGTGACTAATAATCATGACTACAATTACACTTCTGATGTCTATATTTTCTACACACTTGTATGCTTTTACGCTTATATTGTGTGTCATTTAATGGCTCTGAGTGTGTGTGTGTGTGTGTGTGTGTAGTCCTTGGAACTCACCAGCAAGCTGTCCTCCAGTCATAGGCACCACTCGGTACGGTGACCTTCAACACAACAAGACACACGCACAGGTTAGTTTTGACAGTAGAGATGCTGTGAAGCTGAAATAAATCCCACATTCATCCTCTAAGCAGACAGGCTGTACCTTTTCTTCCACTTACTAATTCAAGTGGGAAGACAGACACACATGCTCACACAAAAACACGCACACCCTGTTTACTAGGAAGATAATAATAATAATCTTTATTTTATATAGCGCCTTTAAAAGAGAATCTCAAAGCACTTTACAAACATAGATAGATAAAAAGCAAAAGATACATTTGACACAAACAATAAAAATAACAATCACATAAGAGCCAATCTGAAAAAATGTGTTTTGAGAGCAGATTTAAAAACGTTAAGAGAATCCGCCTGTCTGAGCATCATCGGAAGAGCATTCCAAAGTTTAGGTGCACAGGTTGAGAAGGCCCTAGAACCCATAGAGCGCAGACGGGTAGAAGGAACAACTAAAAGACCCGAATCAGAGGAACAGAGATCTCGTCTAGGCATGTAAACAGTTAAAAGTTCCGTTAAGTACTGAGGCTCCAAGCTATGAAGGACCTTGTAAGTCAGCATGAGAATTTTAAAATCAATCCGAAACTTGACAGGAAGCCAGTGAAGAGATTCTAAAACCGGAGTGATGTGTTTACTCGTCCTAGTTCTTTTGAGAATCAGAATCCATCTGATCTCCATCCATCTCAGATGATGTTCGTCAAATAACAGGTTTCAGATTTTACCCTAAGCGTATACACACACTGACATTTCAGACTAAAGACCAGTTAATTGGGGATGGCTTGTTCAGTTGGGGACAAAAGTCTTGTCCCCAATTTGGAAAAAGCTGATTTTTCTAGAGCAAGAAGTGGTTATGGTTAGGGTTAGTGTAAGTCTCCAAGAAAATTAATGTAAGTCTATGTATGGTCCCCAAAAGTGACCTAAGTAAACATGTGTGTCCCCCCTAATCAGTGTGTGCCTATGCGTATGTGTGTGAATGCATGTGTCTATAACCTTGGGAGTGGAGTGCATTAAGGGTTTTGTCAAAGTGGACAACTTGGATGACACTGGACTGCTGATGTTTCTCTGAAGGGCACTGTGAACTACGAAAAAGCAGCTTTGAAAAATTCCATTCCAAAAATTAAACTGCATGTGTCATCTTTGGATAAGATGGTGTTCATAAAATAAAGGTGCAGTTACAGCTTCAAAGCTGCTCCAGAGAAGATGTTAATGGACAAAAATACACCTGTCTTCAAATGAGGCTGCAGCAGAGAGGAGAGCAAACAGCAGTTTAAGCTGTACCAACATAGTCAAATCTTAAATCTATCTGATGACTCTAATCTAAACATCAACATAAATTAATTCTAAAGACCTAGGTGCTAAATATACATTTTAAAAAATATGTACCCTTCACCATCAACGCTATACTTGAAAATTATAGTGTTTTACGTACAGACATCACATTGTCCCACTTTTATGATGTTTAATTAGTTAATTAATGAGAGAAATAGACTCTGCTAACAAGAACTGTTCTTTCTGTGAAGAAATTCATATATTTGTACAAGTATAAGTATAGCTCACCATGTCCTGTATTGAGAAAACTATTTATCAGAGACATTCATGGTAACTGGGACAGCATGTGTGATAATTTGGGATATAGTTTAGTGTAAGTCCTTGCTTTCAACTCTCACAATAATGCTCCGCTTGGTGCGGGTCCTGCGGCTGCTGCGGCAGGCTGGCGACGAGAAAAAGAACGGGAAGACACAGCTCATCTGCTAATTCCCACTCGTTTTCGGAACCGGAAGCCCGCATCGTGGCTTGTTCCGACTGGAACGGGGGACATGTTTAGAGGCCACACACTTTGTGTCTGCTGTCTGCACGGAGAGCAGGCTCTGTCAGCCCTGAGGGGTGACTGTGAGCAAGGTAAGTGCCCTCTCTGAGGAGAGATAAGACGCTCTGCTCTTGACTGACTGTTTGTTGTTTGTTGAAATAGTCTACCCGCATTCGGGATCCGGAAGCCGCGCTGAGCCTGCAGCGTCTTCCGCCCTGGATGTGGAGCCCGTGCAGAGAGGATCCAGTTCCGAGGACCTGGATGTCCTGAGCACAGAAGGTGGTGACGTGGGTGGCTCGTCAGCCCAGTCAATGCAGCATGAGGAGCTGGTGGAGGTGATTTTCCCAATAGAGGAAAATTGTGGCTAGGCTAAATATCGCCTGGCTAGCGGAGCAGCAGGACACTCATTGCCGGAGTAAGCTCGGTGAGTGTTTCCTTCTAGCCACACCTCCACGCCCACGTCAGGACCTGCCGCTCTTCTGGATCTCCACACTGAGGTGTCGAAATCCTGGTCCAGGCTGTATTTTGCACGGTTTTCTAGCCCGATTGGTCGCCAGTCTGCATTGATCAGTTTGGTGCAAGGAGAACGGCTAGGGCGGGGAGACGCTGGCGTCGGGCCTCGGAGGGCGCCCCTTCCCCCCATCAGGGTCGAGTACATGGCTGCTCCCCCATTGTGCCCTCGGGAGCTCAGTCTCTTAACCCTGCCGCCAGTGGCGCTTCGGGGCATGGCGAGTTCCGTGCAACCGCTGCCTTTAGACCTGCACGGCTGTGCAGCAGTCAGGCCAGAGTTGCGTCCTCTACTGAGGCCTGAAGACATTCTATTCGGGTTAAATCCCGCCGTTCCAGCTCGGGGTACCACAGCTCTCACGTTGCAGGTTCGGGGGGCAGTCAGGCATGTACATGCCGATCCTCTGGGATTTTTCTCTGAGGAGACTTCAGTTCCGGATGCTGACGATCCCTATGATTGTGAGTCAAATTCAGTCCGAGGAGTGGTTCGTCACAATCAATCAATCAATCATTCCGGGACACCGGAAGTTCCTGCGGTTCGCTTAGCTTACCAAAGCTTACCAATATCGGGTGCTTCCCTTCGGCCTAGCACTCTCCCCTCGCACCTTCACGGAGTAGGACATCGAGATGTCCTGCTTGCGCACTTGAAGTGCTTGAGGTTGAGGCTCAATACGAGCAAGACACAAAGGATTAACGTTCCTAGAAGTAGTGTGGGACTCGCGTTGCGGGCACAACTGTCTCCCGCATGCGTCGGGTCAATCCTGACTATGCTACTCAGGGTGCAGCTAGGCCGACATCTCACTGCACTTCAGTTTCAGAGACTGTTAGGCCTCATGGCTGCAGCATCCACCATGATTCCGCTTGGATTGCTGCACTTAAGGCACCTGCAGTGCTGGCTCAGGGACGCCGGATTTGCCCCAAGGGGCAATCCTTTTTGCCTGATCAGGGTTACACGCAGGTGCATGCATGCCTTAGACAGGTGGAGTCAACGGGTGTTTGTGACCCAGGGCCCAGTGCTGGGAATGGTGTATCACCGTCGCACATTCTCGACAGACGCCTCCAGCACAGGGTGGGGCGCGGTCTTGGAAGCCTGCACAGCCCAAGGTCTGTGGTTGACCCTGCATCTATGGCATATAAATTGCCTGGAGATGTGAGCGGTTTTGTTGGCCTTTTGGCACGTTCTTCCAGACCTCAGGGGCCACCACGTGCTTGTCCGCTCCGACAACACAGCAGTGGTCTCCTACATAAATCGACAAGGCGGTCTGAGGTCGCGCCCTCTGTGCAGACTGGCGCACCAGATCCTTTTGTGTTCCCAGGGGAAGTTGCTCTCTCTCAGAGCACTTTTCGTACCTGGGTACCTCAATGTTAGTTATGCTGCTATAGGCCTGGACTGTCTGAGTTTTGTGCTTTCTCGTCTGTCTCTTCTTTCTTACTGACACTTTCAGCAGGTATCTCAGTGTCCGGAGATGTATCTGGATCTGTGACTATGGCGACCTGCTGGGGCAGTGCTGCTGTGTGTATGGTGCAGGGGACGAGTGGCTCGGGTCCTGCTCGTTGGGCTCCACCTGGAGCTGCTCGGTTGTCCGTCTGGACCCATCATCTTCCCTTATGTTTTAATGAACTGCTAGGTTTCAATACTTGTGGTGTTTAAAGATATTAATGTTCAATTAAATACACACAAAAGCATAAGTAAACAGTTTGAGTTAGATTTTAATTGCAAGTAGCGATACTTCTCTCATGTGGTATAGGCAATAATTTACAGTTGACAGCGCTAGCCGAATGACACATATTCCAAAAAAAAATGGCCACGAATCTTGTGTCTAAGCCAAATACTGTGTCGCCTATTTGGGCACGTTTTGGCTTTGAGGTAGATGACAAGCGGCAGCCGGTGAAATTGGACGAGGCAGTATGCCGTATTTGTAGCAGAAAAGTATCCGTCTCGCAAGGAAATACCACTAATCTAAGACCACATCTTAGAATCAACCATCCTGTGGTGTTTGCAGAACTTGGGAGCAGCACACCTACCGTAGGTAATGTTAGGGCTACAACCTCAGGCCAGCAGTGACAGTTGGGAGTCTCAGAGGCCTTTGGAAGAGGTGCGAAGTACCAAAGAGGCAGCAATCAGTGACGATCACTTACTGAGCGTGACTTGCTATTTGATTGAAGAAATGGTGCCATTCCATACCGTTGAGAAGCCAGCGTTGAAAGCCATGCTACAGGCATTTCATAAACAATATTTAGAAACAGTTTTTCTCAAACAGCGATACCTGAAAAGTATATGTCAGTAAAGGACGGCATAATACAGGACTTAAAAGACGTTGATCATTTCTCAGTGACAACTGATATGTGGTCAAGCATAACCACTATCTCAGCGCAAACTGGGAACTAAAATTGAAGTGCCTGTTCACGCCAGAAAGCCACACGGGTGACAACCTGGTGGAAGCCCTCCGGTCCTCCTTTCAAGAGTGGTCCCTGGACAAGAGGAAACTGGTCTGTATTACCACAGACAATGGGACAAACATTGTCGCTGCAGTGCAAAAACTTGACTGGAAATGGCTAAATTGCTTTGGCCATAATCTGCAGACAGAAAAGGACCGCACTGCTCGAGCCATGGGTGCCTCTTCTGTCCAAAGTTGCCAGAAAATATATGACTGTATGCGCTACGAGCAAGGGGAACATGTTGGTTTTCCTGTCTCGAAACATAAAGATCAAGAAATAAAGCAGCAGGACTTGACCGCTTCACTTAAGTGGCCCAACAGCCGAACACTTGTTCATTGTACCTTATATATTGCACTTTAAAAATGTTTGTTTAAGTTTAGCCTAATTAATTAATTTAATTAATTTTTTCAATTTAATATAAGTATTAATTTGCTGTGTTAATAATAAAGAAAACTGCTTTATAACTATTTATTTCCATTGTCATTTGTATGCGTTCTTGATCGCGTCTCCAGAGGTGGTGAGAGCAGTGGCGTCCGGGGGGGGGCATTAACAAATCTCGCTGTTAACCGCCAAACTGTGAGATTTGTTGCCTCTTCCCCTTGGTAAGAAAAAAACCCATACCGTCACAGCACAAGAACAAAGGCGCACAGAACATGCAGGAAAAATGCCGACATCCAGTGTCATTTCTGAGTTAGAAAGTTAGAAAAGAAGAAATCCTGGGTTCCTATGCACCAGCCACATGGTACAGAGAAGGAGAAATAGAGAGAGATAGAAAGAAGAAGCATAAGAGACTGAGACTTAACTCTTAAACAAAGAAACTTCATTAGTGCTATCAGCAGTTAGTGCTGCTAACAAGGATCGTAACAAACCTTACAGTCAGTCAACATCTTGCAGATGTCCACACCACGTTGCCATCACAACCGAATGTCATCTCCCTAATTATGGAAGAAGAGATCCAACTCAAGCCGAAGTTGACCCCCGGGACCAACAGCATATCCGGAAACATGGGAGTTTCATCTGGAACCGATTGCTCACCAAGTGGCCCAGAGAAAAATGTCAATCCTTCTCCTCTCCCTTCCAGAGAAATGCCTACCTTGCTCAGCGAAACCTCAGGTGAAACAACACATAGGCCTACTTTTCCTGTGATATTGGGGTTAATGCTTTAGCTTAGTAAGAGTATTTTAAGAAACATAGATCAAAATTAGGATCTCCTACCAATGTAGGTGTTGGGATTCAGGTAGGGCAGGTTTGGTTATTAGCAGAAATAAAGATATTTATGAATTTTAGGGCTGCAACAACGAATTGATAAAATTTGATTATTAAAAGAGATGGCAATGAATTTCATTATCAATTCCTTGTGTCACACGACTATTACATCACTCAATAAGACGAGATGTTTCAATATAAAAAAAGCGCAAAAAGCGAAGCAGAACGGAGGTAGAGGAAAGGCCATCGCAGAGACCCGTAACATTTTTCTGAAATGCATGGCGGAGTTTGTGCATCTGTGAGTGTAGTCTAGAGAACAAGTTCTAACGTTCAAATAAATCCTTGATGTTTTGATTTTTATTTCATGGTTGCACTTATCCGTTCGTTTATGTATCTGTTACACTGTGACAGTCTGTCTGTATTCCCTTCGTGTTTTCCCACTTCATTCCCTTGCCTTGTGTCTCCTATCTCTCGCCTGTCTGTCTCTCTGTGTATGTGTGTGTTGCTGGAAGCGTGGCTACTCCTCCTGCCACTCTCCACTGGATCCTCACTCTACCACTCCCATTCACCTGAGTCTATTCATTCAATCACTCCACTCAGCCAACACACCTGCCTCAAATCAGCGCATCCTCTACCCCAGCTTCTCATCCACACATTGCCAGATTGTTGTTTCAGCCATTGTTATAGTTACTCCTCCGCCAACCTTACTTATGCCAAGCATTCTGTCTGTTTTTGCGCCTTGTTATCCACTGTTTGCTAAACAGTGTCTCTGTGCTCTAGGATTATTACTCACCTGCCTGCCCCTCCATCTGCTCCAGCCACTTGTCTCTCGGCAACGCCATCTCCACCGCTATTATTACCACCACCTGCATACCTGCTCTGGATCTATCACAGCCTCGCCAGCTTCACCACCATTCCCCACACTCTGTCATCATCAGCTCTGGTTCCTAACCTCTGGTCTTCATCCATTTCCCCTTCCCTGTATATTTATAAACCTCTTAAACTGACTTCCCTGTGTCTGAGTCCTGCACTTAAGTCCAAACTTTTTGCAAATGGTAACAGTATCTAGTAGTAATTGGTTGTTGTTGTGTAGTCTAGTAGCAACTTCAGATTCAGACTAAATTGATAATTAATTAATTAATCTTGGTTGTAATTAATTATGAATGACTACGATTTTCTCCTTAGATTCTGTTATTTCATGTGAACGCTAATTTTATAAAGCTGGAAGTGAGTGTAAATATGTTCCTTCCCCATACCAAAATTAAGGTCATTCAATATAATCAGTTTAATGCATTTAAACCTTTAATTTTATACACAACTGGTCACTACACCACTGTGGTCAAAGTGTGGCTTAACTCTCAACTCTCTCAACTCACTCAAACTCTCACTTCACTCTCCTGCCCTCCAGGCGCAGGTACAGGACCCTGATATGGAGAAGGGCTCGTTTCAAAAAGAGCTTTGTACCATCTGCAATTTCAATTCTTAACAAAGCTGCAAAGCTGAACTTTTACTTGTTCAAAAAACATTTTTTTTTTCTGTTGTTTGTTTGTTTGTATATATGTTTTGCCAGTCACGTCTACTGTATGACAGTCTGTGAAAACACATTTCCCGTTAAGGGACAATAAATATCTATCTATCTATCCATCTTATGCTAATGCACAACGCTGTAGTCCTTTGTGTAATCTGATCTAGTCAGATGACACGGGTATTTCTCTTATATCAAAGAGAATAAGAAAAAAAGAAAGTGCTCGCGTGTTGTTTACATGGACCAGTCACTGGTACAGTCCACTTTTGGCTTTCATGTGAACATACTGGCAGTATGGGGGGTGAATAGTGCAAATGTGCATATTCCCCTTTTGGTTTCACAAGCATTCACATTATTTTTTTGTGCAAGAAGTGCTGTTCGTGTGTACCGGTAACTGGCATGCTTCCACAGTCCACAGCCCCCCTTGCTTCTTGGGACACCACCTGTCCTGGGAGACCCTTGGGGTGGAAACCTGGGTGCTTTACACCATGACTCAGGGTTATCACTTGCATTTTCTGCACCCACGCTCACTGACGAGGTCAGACATTTTTTCAGGGGTAGCAAACCCTCAGCATAGGAGCGGTCTAGTTGCGGAGATCTATACTCTCCAGGCAAAGGAAACCATTAGGAAGGTGAAGGAGAACTATCAGCAGGCTGGGTTCTATTCAGACTAAACAAAGTTTTTGAGGACTTCTGGTGGTACACTACATGATACGACAGCTTAGTTACAGAGCTCCAGGATCAGCCTTAAATTTCCTCGAATTCAAGACTTTCTATTCATTCAAATTGATATACATTTACATATTAATGAACAGGGACAAAAATAAGAAAGGAAAACTTTGGTTACGAAACAATGCTGGAAGAGAAATAGAGAAAGAGTTGAGGCAAGCAAAATCCCAACAGGACAGTGAAGTCTTGACAGGGATGGCAGCACTTGAGGCCAAACTGAAGAGAGTTTCCTCAGATTTCCAAACGTGTTTCTGGGAGGATATTAAAAAACAAATGGACAAATTCATGATGGAAATAAACTAGAAAATACAAGATGCAACTAGTCAGCTGGAAGGAGCAGTGAAGAGCATAGGAAAGAAAATATGACCAATATTGAACGATGGGACATTGGAGTCAAGGATGCCCTCACCCAGCTGCTTAGTAATTAAAGTGTCTGATTTGAAAGAGCAGTCCAGGCACAACAATATCAGGATCTAAGGCGTCCTGGAGGATGCCGAGGGCACATCCGTAGTGGCGTTTGTTGAAAACCTGATAAAGTCGAAATTAGGAGATGATCTTGGCTTGGACCAGGGCCATACCCTGGTTAATCTGGTTCCTCCAGTTCTCAGTTAAAGAAAAGATTCTCTATACTGCTTGGAAAAAGGAGTTATGTGTTCAAAACAAATTAGTGTAATTTGACCATGATTATGCAATAGATGTGCAAAACATTAGGAAGGAATATATACCGTTAAGAAGGCAGTAAAGGAGAACAGAATATACTTCCAGACTCCGTAGACCAGAATGCGCATTTTCTTTGAAACGAGTGCAGTTCTGTATGACAGCGCAAACACCTGAAGCGAAGACCTCAGGCTGACAGCCCAGTGGCAGGACAATGATGGAGGCGAGAGCTTACTGGAGGTCAGCAGCATGGCTGGAGATCAGGACCAGGGTCCAACCCCTGAAGAGCTAAGCCAGAGAAGGGATACAGGACAGCAGGACTGGAGGCCAGCGACAGCATAGAGAACAGAACAACAGGACGTTGCTGCATGTCAGCGAGATCAGGTGCCTGCTGAAGCACAGAGAGTTCAGTTGTGGAGTGCAGCACACAGAGACCAGGGAGCTGCTGTGATCCGGCAGCAGCCAGACATGGCCACTGTGATCCAGCAAAATCAGGAGTGTGCCGCAGCACAGAGAATTCTGGTAGCTGCTACAGCACAGACAGTTCAGGGGATTTCTGCACACAGTGTTCAGAAGGCTGCAACAGCACAGACAGTCCAGGAAGCTGCTGCAGCTCCGCAGGTTCAGGAGGGTGCTGAAGCTTGGGTGGTTCAGGCGTGGACTGATGAAAGGAGCTAACTGCCCATCAGTACAAATAATCTAACCATTCACACACACTGAAGGCACAGCCCTCGGGAGCAATTTCTTGCTCAAGGACACTTCGACACGTGGGCTGGGGGAAGCCGGGATCGAACAGCTGACCTTTCGATTGGTGGACGACCCACTCTTCCAAAGCCACAACCGTGAATTTTATTATGTTATGTCATATTATGTTGCTATATGCTATGTTATATTACATTTTGTTATGGAATGTTATGTTGCTTATTTTTTCTAAATATGAATCCATTCTGCACTCCTAAATCTCAAATTGCATTTTTAGGTACATAACATCCCCTCCTTGAACTGCCACCTTAGTGTGGTGGAGGGGTTTGCGTGCCTGAATGATCCTAGGAGCAATGTTATGTGGGGTTATCTGCCCCTGGTAGGATCTCCCAAGGCAAACAGGTCCTGGGTGATGGGCCAGACAAAAAGAGATTCAAACCCCCTCATGAGGAAATTAAAATCAAGGTCCATGACATCGCCCGTTATGGCACAACTGAGGCCCCACCCTGGAGCCAGCTGGTGCGGGAGTTTGAGAGATACCGACTAGAGATAGTTGGGCTCGCCTCCACGCACAGCTTGGGCTCTGGAACCGAACTCCTCGAGAAAGGCTGGACTCTCTACTACTCTGGAGTTGCCCGCGGTGAGAGGCGGCGGGGTGGTGTGGGCTTGCTCATAGCCCCCCAGCTCAGTGGCCATGTGTTGGAGTTCACTCTGGTGAATGAGAGGGTCATTTTCCTGCGCCTTCGGGTCAGAGATAGGTTTCTCACTGTTATTTGCGCTTTGCCGTATGTCTTGGACACTCAGGTGAAGAGAGGGGCGGAGCTGTCAATTGATCACCAACTGTTGGTGAGTTGGATCCGACGGTGGGGGAGGAAGTTGGACAGACTCTCTGGTCAGAGAGATCTTCAACTCCCACTTCCGGCAGAGCTTCAACCAGATCCCGAGGGAGGCTGGAGACATTGAGACTGAGTGGACCGGGTTCTTCACCTCCATTGTCAACGCAGCTGCTCGGAGCTGTGGCTGTAAGGTTTCCGGGGCCTGTCGTAGCGGCAACCCCCGAACCTGGTGGTGGACCGGGGTGGATGAGATCTGCCCTGAGTACCTCAAGTCTCTGGATGTTGTGGGACTGTCTTGGTTGACACGCCTCTGCAACATCGCATGGCGGCTGGGGACAGTGCCTCTGGACTGGCAGACTGGGGTGGTGGTCCCTCTGTTTAAGAAGGGAGACCGGAGGGTGTGTTTCAACTACAGGGGGATCACACTCCTCAACCTCCCCAGAAAACTCTATGCCAGGGTACTGGAGAGGAGAATCCAGCCGATAGTTGAACCTCGGATTCAGGAGAAATAATGCGGTTTTCATCCCGGTCATGGAACGCTGACCCATAGGGCGGCTGTGGCTCGGTGGCAGAGCGGTCGTCCACCGACCGGAAGGTTGGCGGTTCGATCCCGGCTTCCCCCAGCCATGTGTCGAAGTATCCTTGAGCAAGATACTGAACCCTGAACTGCTCCCGAAGCTGCGCCTTCGGTGTCTGAGTGAGCGTGAATGATAAGTTTAATTTGTACTGATGGGGAGGTGTTCCAGGCATGTCCGACCAGAAGAGGGCCCTGGAGAAGACCTAGGACACGCTGGGAACGCCTCAGTATTCCCCTGGAGGAGGTGTCTGGGGAGAGGGAAGTCTGGGCGTCTCTGCTCAGACTGCTGCCCCCACGATCCGGCCCCGGATTGTCACTGACTAAGTTATATTTTCATTTTCTCCTGCTTTGTCATTCCCTGTTATATTTTGGTCTACTCACCTGTCTCTCGTTACAGATACTCCCTGCCCTCATGTCTCCTGCCTGTGTGATTGATTCCACCTGTTCCTCGTTACTCCTCCTCCCTTGTGTATTTAGTCCCTGTGCTCCCCTTGTCTGTTGCCAATTTGTCTTACCTGTCTGCAGTAAGCTTACCAGCGTTTTCCTCTTGCCTTCCCTGTGTGCTATTAGACCAGTTTTCGGTTTCCTCGACTTCCCCGTTTGCCCTACGATTTGGATACCTTTGCTTGTTGGACTGCTTACCTGTGTACTGAACCTGTGCCGAATAAATTCCTCTGCTTTCAACCTGAACTCCCTGAGTCTTGCTATTGAGTCCAGTGCCGTATTGTGCCCGCCTGATACGGATAAGCGGAAGATGGATGGATGGTAAATAATGTCAATCTGTTATCAGCTTTAGACAGAATAACTATACTTTTAACATGTATATCACATTTTTAAGTGAAATTTAAGTTATCATAACTCAAGGTGTACACAAATAACACCAATTTGGTGGAAGATGTAATGAGGATGTAATTTTTATTAATTTGCTTTAAAAGGAGAATCAAGGAGGCACTCTGACCTCTGTTTACAGAAATAAGCTGTGTAGAGAATAAAAGGAAAGTTTTTTTACATCAACATTATACTTCTCCATCACATTTTTTTCTATCTTAACAGATTTATGACTTTTTTTGGTTACTTTTTGCATGTTATATTATTTATTTATTTTATTACTTATTGTTTAATCAATGTAACATACTACTTATAAAACATGATGTATTTATCTTTCTTTCCCACTTATTGCATTCATCTAACTTAAAGGCTCAGAGTGTGGTCCAAATAAGCAGTGCCTTTACTGCTCTGCAGGTAAATCAGTAGCTCAACTGTGACAAGTGGCATTTCTTAAAGTTTAACACATTATAAATGTTCGTGTGCTTCTTAGTAAAATACCCCTTAAATGGTATTTGTAGACATGCATCATTTTACCTAGGACATTCTATTCTGTGGAAGCACTAGAAACCTGCAGGAAAATCAAAGGTACCAAAATAAATGACACAGTTTCTAATTCTGGATCTCTGCCATATCTTGTTTTTGGCACTGGTATCAGACACCAGTGACACCCTAGAGTAGTTAAATGCACTCATCCATAAAATGTAAAACACTAGCAGGAATCAGAAAATGGCACATTGTCAGGAATCCAGTCTATGGGAAACGCTGACTGCATTTACATGGGCCAAATCTTTTGAGAATAAAGTTTGTTGATTGCTGATACAGAGAAAAGCATTTTCCATAAGCAGTAATGAAATGGTAGAATAAACTTTCCTGTTCACATTCTTCACAGTAGATAATCAGAAGGAAGCCTTCTTAAAAGCACATTACACAGAACCTCAACCACAGGAAAACTACTGGAAGAGATGGACCTCCATCAAGTGCTGGCATTATTAGTTGTTTACTGAAAAGCTTTCTGTGCAAGCAACAGTTTAATCAGAATAAACTGCTCCTGCAGTAAAAGTTTGCACCCACCATGGTTCAGAACATCCCGGAAACTAGTAAATTTCTCTTTAACAAAGAGTCATTAGTGGTACACTAAATTCATAGATGGAAAAAAGAGGACCATTTTTATTCTGATGATGCTTCTTTCTTCTGACTGGGCTGTTAGAATTATTACTCGTGAATTAAAAGGCTCCAGGTAAACTCAGTTACAGTTGTGTGGCTTCTAATCTACACATCACATTTCATGGCAGCTCATTGTAGCAATATGTTAACAGCCAAGGAGGAAGGAGCAGGGGACATTGGGATTTATAGTCAATCAGTGAATGTGACTTTTACTCAAACAGCCAGCTGGTGGACTGAACAAATCTTCTGTCAAACAATCAATTAATCAATTAAGACATCAGTGGGATGTAGGTTTTCCATTACCTCTCTGTGTTGTGTGGCATGGTGGGGTCGATGGACACCATGGCTCCAGACGAATCCAGCAGGGACAGATTAGTGTTCCTATATGAAAACAAAAACACACACCAAAGTTTAATGGATGTCATCTGTAAGACTGCATGAATTTGAGAGATTTCTTTTTTCCACGTTTCTCTTAATTAATCTCCGTTATGCCCCACAAAAACCATTCAGAATAATCAAAGATCTCTGTCTTGCATAAATATAGCTCATAAAATCCCCAAAATATGGTCATGTTGTTGGGACTGGTGCTAGCAATGCTAATGGTTGGAAGGGTGGTATAGAAATGAGGGAGAACCAAAAGCTCCAGTTCCAGTCTTCCATGAGAGTAAAACACCAATCCACACAGTTGATGTGTGGATGCTTACAAGAAAGTTTTAATTCTGTCTTGTAAGGTAACCTTGAGTGTAATGAAAGGTGCCTATAAATAAAATGTATTATAATTATTATTATAATAATTATTTTTATGTGTCTCTGAGAAGAACACTGAATAAAGATTTTGACTGGGCACAAAAAAGATTAATTCCTCCTCCAGGGATCAAAAGTCATAATGTCTGCCTCTGCCGCAATAACAAAACAAAAGTTACATAAGATTGCTCCTTTGTTGGAGTTTCTTAAGAACTTGTAGTTCATGATAAAACAGTCAGGCTGTGGTTAGAATAGGTAAGGGTAATTAAGTGTATATTAACATTATTGAAAAGGGGAAATTGAAGCTCATGTGTGGGTAGGTAAAGGGGAAAAAAATTACAGTGTATAGAGTGCTGTAAGTAGATCAAATAAAATCATTTTTGATTTTAATAATTCTTGAGAAGTTAATGACATGAGGTGATAATATTACAAGAATTGTTTGTTTGGGTTTCACTTCCCTGTTTAACAAGACTAAGAGTCTACAGTCATGCTAGTGGCTCTGTGAAGCTGTACTAAGGCACAGCAGTACTTTGAGCTAAATGATAATGTCAGCATGCTAAAATGCTCACAATGACAATGCTAATGCCCTCAGTTATGCTGCTATAGGCCTAGACTGTCGGGACTTCCCATGATGCACCTCTCTCTTCACCTCTGTCCTCCTCGCCATCCGTATGCATTCTCATCCCATAAATGCATGTTACTAACTTCTTCCCTCTCCTGGAGTTTTGCTCTTTGTCGTCCATCTCTTCTTTCTTACTGTCACTTTCAGCAGGTATTTCAGTGTCCGGAGATGTATCTGGATCTGTGACTATGGCGACCTGCTTGGGCAGTGTTGCTGTGTCTATGGTGCAGGGGACGAGTGGCTCGGGTCCTGCTCATTGGGCTCCACCTGGAGCTGCTCGCTTGTCCGTCTGGACCCATCATCTTCCCTTATGTTTTACATCCCACACTTTTCAACATAATTATATATATATATACTACAATTTTGCCATTGCCATCATAATTGTATGTGTAATGATTTTTATGCTATGAATCTCTTCTGGACTTACGACATCTATTGCATCTCTGTCTGTCCTCCTCTGTTGCTTTTCCTGAGGTTTCTATAATTTTTTCCCCTGTTAAAAGCGTTTTTTGGGTAGTTTTTCCTTAATCGAATCGATAGTCTAAGGACAGAGGGTGTCGTATGTTACAGATTGTGAAGCCCTTTGAGGCAAATGTGATTTGTGATATTGGGCTATATAAATTAAATTTGAATTGAATTGAATTAATGCATAAAATTCCTCAAATGTAGTCTGCTACAAAAAGTCTTCCTTCCTTAAACTCAAATCTTTTATAACCATCTGACCAGAAAAAGTCAAATTGCTAAAAAGCATAGCCCTTAAATTATCATATAATGAGTAATAAAACATAAAATAGACTTACCTAAATCACATACTGGAACTAACGAAGCCTTTTACTCCACAGGGAGACCATTAAATCCACCTGTCTCCACAGCTAATGTAACTGCGCACACAAAGATCTTTGACTTTTGATTCAATTTTGATTCATTTAAGGCCATGCACTGTGGTTGTGATTTAGGTTTGTACCAAAAATGGTAAAGACCATTTTCCTTATACCTAAAGAACAAGCTTGTATAAAAACGTATAGTAAAAAATATTATACATACATTTCATAGACACGGTCTGAATTTGTTTCCTCATTCGGGCCTGAATACTATTCATCAAGTTTAAATATCCATACATTTCTGTTAAGAGGAATGTGCAAAAAAAGGCCCCCAACATTCCACAAGAATTTCTCTACCCATGTCAAACCTCCAAACTCAGGAGCAATAGCCAACACTATGGAAGCTAATGGGGACACAAATAAAGATACATTCCTATTAGTGTTGCATGTGTAAAAAATCACAAATAATGAATGTAAGAGTGAGCAAGCAGGCGTCTCTCTAAAAGCAGCTCATAAATTGTACAGGGTAACTGGAGTTATTGTTTATTGTGAAAATGTGTTAAAATTTCATCAAGCATTTCTAAAGCTATAAAAAGCACAATTTGATCTGTCATACAGTATGGGGCTTCCAGATGTCTCTTTTTCAGTTTGCAATTATACGACTTCACCTCCCTGCTTGTACATATACAGATTATACAACATAATAAATCACAACTGAACAGGAGTCATGTCCACCTGAACTCTAAAATAAAATAGCAGAGGATTAACTGGGTGTAACCTACACTGAAGTTATGATTCAGGTAAAGACTACTGTGTGAAAACATAATTAAATATATAGCAGCACTTAAGGAGCTAATTATCACTATGCTATTTGCAAACTACTAAAGCTGACAGAAAATTAACAGCTGACATGGGATGAATGTGGGAGTGTGTGTGTTTCACCTTGGCACACCTAGGGCTGTACAGAACAGCTCCTTAATATCACATGGGCTGCAGAATCTACTGAACACCACCTGAGGGAGAAAAACACACAAGATCACATATGATGAGGGCATGCTTTATGCTGTAATTGATGACCCAACAGCTGAAAAAATGAAAATTCCACAAATGAACATGTTCCTAATATGATGGCAAACTCTGAAAAGTAGGGAGAGTAAAAATGTCACATTTTAATCATTACTGCATACCAGAAAATAAGAAACTGATATGTTGGTCAACTTCAGGTTAATTTCTTAAGTACTTTTAATAACCAGCTTCACCAAGGACTTCACGCACTATTCCCTGCATGGCCAAGCCAGCTAACTTCCGGTTTAGCCCTCAGCTAACTTGAATGGGCATTAAATGATTCAATCGCGCAGTTCTTCTAGACTTTCCAAATGTTATTGGATCAAATGGATTAAATCATTTTGGGGGGATTCGACTCTTAAAAATATGTATACCGTTTTATAGACACTTCTTTTACAATGTAAGTCTATGGGGGAAAGTTTTTTTGGGCCAGTGTGCATCACGTGATGGACCTGAAAGTTGTGATTACACAGTGTGTAAGGGTGGCTGTGGCTTGGTGGCAGAGCGGGTCGTCTACCAATCGGAAGGTCAGTGGTTCAATCCTGGCTTCCCCCAACCATGTGTCGAAGTATCCTTGAGCAAGATACTGAACCCTAAGTTGCTCCCAAAGCTGTGGCATGAGTGTGTTTTACTTTTTTTTTGGTGTGTGTGTGAATAATTAGTTTAATTTGTACTGATGGGCAGTTAGCTCCTGCCATCAGTGTGTGAATGGGTAAATTTTATATGTAATGTGAAAGCACTTTGAGTAGTCGGACGACTAGAAAGGCGCTATACAAGTACAGTCCATTTACATTTACAGTTTGGCCACAATGTGAGATTGGTTTCAAAGCCTGACTCACTTCCTGGGGTCTTGTCTAAACTGCATTATTTCCAATGTCTTGCACACCATGACTGCCTTTCCCTGCGTCAACAATATCTAGTCAGATGTGCACTGAACCCAGGGGCGAGCGCAGCTCAAATCGCGTGTCTGAAAGAGCCTTAAGTAAAGTAAGCTGATAAAATAAAGCTGAAGCTGACAGAATAGAGGATATTTTAAAGGTCCAGTGTGTAACATTTAGAAGGAGCTATTGACACTATTTTCATTAATTTATAATTCCCTTAAAATAAGAATTGTTGTTGCCTTAGAATAAGCCCTTTATTATCTACAGAGGGAGCGGGTCCCCTTCCATTGAGGCCACCATGTTGCACTGGCATGTTTCTACAGTAGCCCGAATAAGACAAACCAATCACTGGGTCTAGATACACTGCTCCTTTAAACCCAATCTAAAGACGATTATGTGTCTAGTTTAGGACAACAGATTTTAATATTACATGCACTTGTCAGTGATATTTAACCTGAGAACAAATGTAAAGGATTTCCTTCTCCTAAATGTGAATAACTACAGTTCTAAGTACTGTACCTACTGTGTTTGGCGCACTCGTTCGCTCATAATTGAAGTTCTGTCCAGAGACAGTGCGACAGTGAGCCTGCATTCACAATATCTGAAACTGAAGCAGCTAAATGGAATTCAGCCATAATTCATTTTATTCTTTTCTTTCATACTTCATACTTATCCTATTGTGACATGTCAAAATTTCTTCCAATAAAAAAGGCCTATTAATCCCTTGAAAACACTAAGGCTGGGTCTGAAATCACTCACTCGTTCACTCATTTGCTCAGTAGTTTACTCTATGACCAGTACATTTTCACTTCTGACATTTAAAAATGATCATCATTTCATGTCATCACTGATAGATGCAGTGTTGCCCAGTGGGATTGTTAGTAGAAAGTAGCCTAGTATACATACAATGGAAACTACTTTTTTATTCCATTGTGGGACTTGTTGAGGCACTATATAATGCATAAATCTCACACTTAGCATTCAGACACTTAAATACAGTGGCAGACAGTAAATATAGCACACAATATAGAAAATAGGGAGTGATTTCAAAAACAGGCCAAAACCAACAGTGTTAGTCTGTCTCTCATTACTGTAAATCCCTACATTGTCTGTGACTCTTAGCTCCAAGCCCATTTGTTCTTACTCATAGAGGGATAGATATATACTGTCATGGTTTGAGGTTTTGGTTTAGGCATTTCCTGTTTTATTTTGATATACACTCTTCTCCTCATGTGTCTTGTAATTTAACTTAGGTCTTTGTGTGGTTTTCCACACAAAAGTCACTGTTTATTCCCAGTGACTTTACTTTGTTTTGAGCCCCAATAGGCTCAAGACTGTTAAGACTGACTTTACTGTGTTGTAATATGTATTTTTATCTGTCTATTTTTAATGCCTTGTATTGTGAAGCTCTTGGACCTTGCCTGTTCTTTTGATTTTGGATTAACTACCTGTCACCATTGAATTTTTTTGCTTTCCATGGTCTGCTTTCGTGGTTTTGGCCTATTTCCGGGTCTGTCATGTGATGCACACTGGCCCAAAAATACTTTTTTTCCATAAACATGCCTAGTGAAAGAAGTAGGTGTAGAAGAGCTGCATGATTTTATACCCATTCAAGTTAGCGGAGGTCTAAACCAGCCTGCGGAGTCTCTAGTGCGTTTGCTCTATGGGCCACACAATGTGGAAGATCCAGGTAATTTTATACCCGTCGAACTGGATATCCGTAATATTTATATAATACTTAAGATGAACTTGCCCTACGTAATTATTTTCTAGATATATTCTTTTTTTCCTATTGCATTGTAAAATGGCTGCCATGATAAAATTGTGTTTAATAGTGTTGGACATAAATAAAGACTTATTTATTATTTATTCATTAATTAATAAAAAAGACACAATTACAACAAAGCTAAAATTAAAAGAGAGTACATTTCTGGCAGGCTTCATAATTACATTTATAACGAATATTCATATTTTGATCATTTACAAATTAAGTTACATTATTTACAAAAATTACATAGTGTTTCACCAGGGTTGTGCAGAGTTTCAGTGTAACAGTAAGGTACTTTTGTAGCTACAATTCAGGTTAGTGCATGTCACGTTAGTGCCATGAAACAGTTGTAAACAAACACTTTCAAGTATATAACTAATAATAGTTACTGTTCAACACAGTAAAATGTAAAATAAATTTAAGTGGTTTTGGCATTTCTTTCATAAGAACATCCACACAGCACAAAATTCTGGTATTTTCTACAATTAAAACTTTCCAGAACCCCCTCCAATATGGTGGCAGCAGAGATGCATCACACAAGCCGGATCTATGTGAATTTATCTATGGTTCTTACTAAAGATGTACATTTGTAAAAATGTATCACATAGTTTCATTTTCAAAAAAGCCTTAGTAAAACAGGAATATATAGTGCATTTACTGGTGACTATTTTCAGCAAAGTCTGAATGCACATTTAGTGAGTATTCTGATCGGTACGATGTATGTGGGATTGAGTCAAAATAAACTAAAGTGTGTGTGTGTGTGTTCTTGATAATGAATGAACATGTCACCCAGTGCAACAGTGTGTCTCATTGATATGTTTTTAAAGTTTTTGGACAACAATGGAGCTCTATGGCACAGAGGATTACGATATCAGGCTATGAAAGATGAGCAAAGTCTGAATGTAGAACTCAATATGAAATTTACTAAAATGGCCACCATACAATGGATAAATCCATTTTACCTAGGCAATAACATGGCCTTCCTCTGCACCCCGTTCAGGCCTAATTTTAAATTTGTTGCCGCACAAGTGGTACTTGTGTAAGAAGAGCAACGCTGTCTTAACCATTTTTCATTAATTAAAAAATTGTGCTTTCTGGTATGCAAGCACGGCTTTAGTCCTGTTTATTCTTATGTGCAAAATATGTGCAAAAATCACTAAAACTAACAGTCCTCCTGCAACAGGGTATTATAGTTCTCCTTCCTCCTCTGACTACAGTAATGTGAAAGTGGGGCAATCAACCACTGGGGAGAAACTCTTGAGTCTGAATGTGCATGCTTCACACGCTCAAGGCTCTTCTGATTAAAGAATATGCACGTTGCCGCACAGCTGCAGTAAATATTTCACCCCTTCTCCTTCTCATTGAATATAACAAATGATTTGTGTCATGCTGCAGTATACGAAGAGGGAGGACCCACATAGATAAAGGACGCATTCGCATGTGATAGCACTGAAGACCAACGAACAGCCAAATCACAGCAAGAGATGACACGGGGAGGCCTGGCAGTGTTAGGGGATGCAGCGGGTGTGGGCGTTTTTAACGAGTGCTGTCAGGAGGGCAAAAAAAGAGATGATTGTGGAGGAGGAGAGCAGTCAAAGAGCTTTTCAGCGGTCTGGCAGTGGCAGCCTGTCACAGGTGGAAGAGACAGGGACTGGTCAAGGTCAGCGAACTGAGAGCAGCACTTCAGAAACATCACACCAACAGCTGCTTTTTATTTCTGGTCTGTAACACAGTGGAAAAGACAACTTTTATAAAATAAATTTTTGATTAATTGAATTTTATACTGCACAAGTAATTTAGTGCTGGACTAATGTTTCCTCCTATGTGATTTGAAATTTTTATAGTCATGAAAGTCACAACAAATCTGTAACTCTGTTTCTTCTAATTTTTGCTAAACATGAATGTGTGTATGAATGTGCTTGTCTTCTCTACTGTCCTTACAGTTGAAACCACAAGAAAAAGCACATCTTAGGACATTTTATTGAGCTAGCAAGCAGTTCACATTTTAAGTAAATGCACATATAATGTATATATATACATTATTTGATATACATCATTTGATTTATTCATTTATCTTTTAACTGTGCTCCTGGCTGCCCTCTTGGGTCAAGTATGTATACAATTATTTTGTCCATTTCAGGACCAAAATAAATGCTGAACTTTACTTTACGTTAAGTGACATAAATTGCTAATTTTCATCTCTTTATAAAAGAAAAACAAGTGGGCTTAAAAGGAACCAAAGAGGGAAATAACGTAATGACAAGCAAATGCTCAGCCAAATTTAAATGAGTGTGCAGCAGAAAAGTGTCCTGTGGGATATGCTGACAGCATCTCCCCAGAATAGACAATAGCAACTCTAGGGTTCTTTTACTGATGAAAAAAGCTGAACATGTTTTTTTGGAAATACAGTAGCACTTTAAGTCTGTGTTTTTGCACTAAATGAATGGATTTGATCAGTTAAATATTTCTAACACAACATATGCTTTCTTTATTAACAGGCTATGTAACACATTCCTTTAAAGAGGTGTAAATTAAACCTCTTCTTAAAAAGCCCACTCTTGATCCAGGGAGTTAGCCAACTATAGACCTATATATAACCTTCCCTTTCTCTCTAAGATCCTTGAGAAAGCAGTCGCCAATCAGTTGTGTGACTTTCTACAATAATTTTTTTGAGGATTTTCAGTCAGGATTTAGAGTGTATCATAGCACAGAGAAAGCACTGGTGAAAATTACAAATGAGCTTTTGATTGCATCAGACAATGGAGTTGTCTCCGTACTTGTCTGGTCAGATCTTGTCTGGTTCACTGCAAACGACACTTGATTCTGTTGCTCCTCTTAAAGAAGAAAGAAGATAATAAAACAAAAAAGGGTAGCTCCATGGTATAACGCCGAAACCCGCAAATTAAAGCAAATATCACAAAAACTTGAAAGGAAATGGCGTTCCAACTATCTAGGAGAATCTTGTTTAGCCTGGCAAGATAGTCTTAAAATATATAAGAAGGCCCTCTGTAATGCCAGAGCAGCCTACTACTCATCACTAATAGAGGAAAATAAGAACAGGTTCCTTTTCAGCACTGTAGCCAGGCTGACAGAGAGCCACAGCTCCATTGAACAATGTATTCCTGTAGCCCTCAGTAGTAATGACTTCATGAGCTTCTTTAATGATACAATTTTGACTATTAGAGAGAAAATTAATCACGTCCTGCCCTCAGCTGGTGCCAACCAATCTTCAAGCATAGAGGCTTTGGAGGGAGCTGAGAAACCTGAGGTGTACTTGAACTGCTTCTCTCCTGTCGACCTTATTCAACTAACGTTGACAATTTCTTCATCTAAGCCATCGACCTGTTTCTTAGACCCAATTCCAACTAGGCTGCTTAAAGATGTTCTACCATTAGTTAGCACATCTTTAGTAGATATGATCAATCTGTCTTTACTGACAGGTTATGTACCACAGTCTTTTAAAGTAGCTGTTATTAAACCTCTCCTTAAAAAGCCCACTCTCGATCCAGGGGTTTTAGTCAACTATAGACCTATATCTAACCTTCCCTTTATCTCTAAGATCCTTGAAAAAACTGTTGCTTATCAGTTATGTGACATTCTAAATAACAATAGTATATTTGAGGATTTTCAGTCATGTTTTAGAGTGCATCATAGAACAGAAACAGCACTGGTGAAAAATACAACTGACCTTTTAATTGCATCAGACAATGGACTCGTCTCTGTACTTGTCTTGTTAAATCTTAGTGCTGCATTCGATACCATTGACCATCAAAATCTATTACAGAGACTGGAACATTTAATTGGAATTAAAGCAACCGCGTTAAGCTGGTTTAAATCCTATCTATCAGACCGATCTCAGTTTGTTTATGTTAACGATGAATCATCGGAGCACACCAAAGTTAGTCACGGAGTTCCACAAGGTTCTGTGCTTGGACCACTTCTATTTACTTTATATATGCTTCCGTTGGGCAATATTATTAGAAAGCACTCCAAGTTTCATTGTTATGTGGATGATACCCAATTATATTTATCGATTAAGCCGGATGATACTGATCAGTTAGGTAAACTTCAAGCATGCCTTAAGGACATAAAAACCTGGATGACCAGAAATTTTCTGATTTTAAACTCGAACAAAACTGAAGTTATTGTACTTGGCCCCGAACGCCTCCGAGACTCACTGTCAGCAGATATAGTTGCTCTAGATGGCACTGCCCTGGCCTCCAGCACCTCTGTGAGGAACCTCGGAGTTATCTTTGATCAGGATCTATCCTTCAACTCCCACATGAAGCAAACCTCACGGACTGCCTTTTTTCACCTACGTAACATTGCAAAAATCGGGCACTTCCTGTCTCGAAATGATGCAGAAAAATGAATCCATGCATTTGTTACTTCAAGGCTGGATTACTGCAATTCCATATTATCAGGCAGCCCGAAAAAGTCCCTTAAGATTCTCCAGTTGATTCAGAACGCTGCGACAGGTGTACTAACAAGAAAAAGGAAAATAGATCATATTTCTCCCAAATGAGTTTCTCTGCACTTGTTCCCTGTAAAATCCAGAATAGATTTTAAAATCCTTCTCCTCACCTACAAAGCTCTTAATGGTCAGGCACCATCGTATCTTAAAGAACTCATAGTTCCTTATCACCCCACTAGAACACTGCGCTCTCAGAATGAAGGGTTACTTGTGGTTCCTAGAGTCTCCAGAAGTAGAATGGGAGCCAGAGCGTTCAGCTATCAAGCTCCTGTCCTGTGGAATCCGGTCCCAGTTTGGGTTCGGGAGGCAGATACAATCTCCATTTTTAAGAGTAGGCTAAAGACTTTCCTCTTTGATAAAGCTTATAGTTAGGGTTGGCTCAGGTGAACCTGAACCATCCCTTAGTTGTGCTTGCTATAGGCCTAGAGTGCCGGCAGTCTTCCCATTATGCACCTCTCTCCTCCTCTTGGTGGGAATTGTCGGGTCTCTGTAAATATTATTCTAAAAAGTACGGTCTAGACCTCCTCTATAGAAAAAGTGTAATGAGACTTCTGTGACAAAATGGCTCAATATAAATAAAATTTAATTCAATTATTTACATTTTGCTAAACAAATTCATGTTCTCATTTGAAGATGCCGCGACTGATTTAATTAACAAACCCCACTTTATCATAATCTGTTAACTGCTGCTGCTGCACGCCCAGGATGAGGATCTCACACAACCAGAAAACAAGGAAAATACATTGATTGCAGGGAAAAAGGCAGAGCTCACAACATAATAATAACATGGCTTTGTAATACCAGCTGCTGTTCGCCTACCATGTGTGTATGGAAAGTGGAGCTGAATATGCAACAGATTTGTAATTTAAAACTAACAACAATATAACAAGAATGTGTTCAATTGCAGTTGGAAAACAGGCACATTAAAACACATTTGTATTAATATCTGCATACATGAGGACCTTAAATCTGTAACCCTGATCTAAAGCTCATCTAATATTAAAGCCTAAATCCACGTCTATGTGGTTGTGTCTGTTACCCAACTTGTACAGGGACACGTCTAAGCATTTCCAACCTAACAACAAGTGATCACCGACCCTACAAACAAACAGGTCAATATTATCAACAGTCAATACAGAAGATTTAGCTGGTGGTGATGCCTCAAATAAAACCACACAGCTGCAGGAAAAACACACACACACACACACACACACACACACACAAACACAGACCAGAACATTCAGATATTTAACCATTAAAAGAAAACAAAACATCCTCAATGAAAATTGAGATGTTGTTTCAATGTATCTGTAGTTAGCAGGTAGCACTGGACATTGTTGTCCATAAAATGTTTAATAGAAAATGTAATCTTTCTCCTGTTCCATTTCTATTCCACTCAAGACACAACAAACTTAACATGTCCCTGCCTGATGCCTGAAACACATTAAGCTATATTAACCCTTTAAACAAGAGCAAAACTTCTCATCCTGTTGTGAAAATGTCTGCATGAGGAAATGACAAGGTTTTGTGCAGCGGACAGATACACACTCTGTGTGAACTCTATAAAAGGCACAACGCAATAAATGAGACGCACCGGTGAGGCATAAACCTCATTTTATGGCATTTTATGAGCTGCTGTTCCTCCTCCATTGGTTTGTAAATGTAAACAGCGTTCTAGCTATGCTCTCTGCCTCAACACTCCAGTCTGGAGATGGACTTCAACAGTGCACACCTTCCGCATTAGAAATAATAGGTCAAATTATCTGAAATGTACACTGCCTTTGACTGTCTATGAGTAATAATGACTGCCCAACAGTGGATGAAGTGTGTTTTTAATATTTAATATCGGAATTTTGTTTTTTCTCTGTGAAAGAAGTAATGATGTTTCCTATTAAGGCAGTGGTTCACTTTTTAATTTTACTGTGGCGGGCATGGTTCAGATTGCAATACATCTGGAAGTTCTGGTGGGATATTGGTTCTTGTGATTTAGGTTGACAGAGATTTAGGTTTTCCTTTCAACTGAACTAAATAGCTCTGTGACCCTGAAAAGCGTAAACAATTTTAGAAAATGGATCAGTCAGTTGAAAGGCCTACAATGACGAGAACTTGGGAAAAGAATGGAAGTGCAATTTTGCATGTTTAAGTTTCAATGTTCTTTCTTTTTTGGTCTGAAAGACAGTGGTTTTAAAATCTGTTGGTCTATTACCTAACTATATATCTTTATCTATTATGTTGCCAACTATAACTTTTTTCCCTAGTTTTTAATTAAATACAAGTTCACAAAACATTTTGCACAACCAACTCTATCAGAATTCTCTTTAAATTCTCTTAAATGTTTCAGTTTTTATTATAAGCACATGGAAGCAAAATGCACCGATGTCAGTCTTAAGAGAAATGGAGAGTTATCAGTAAACTTGCAGCAACATTACTTCAATACATATTGGAAGGATTTCATTACAAAACCTTTATTGAATTTTGGATAATTTTGCTCTATTATAGGGCAATATTTGAAAAAACATTAAATTACAGTAAAGGAAAATGTCTACATGACACTACTACTACATTTGACAATGCCTGATGAAAGATCTCTGTTAGATCGAAACACTGCTCTACTAATTTTGAATTGTTGGGAGCTATTAGTACAATGTGTGGCTCTTTTGTTTGATTCTTGCCAATTGTCTAGATTTATGAAATGCATTCCTAGCCTCTGTTAAAATCAACCCTAACATGGCTAGCTGTCTTCAATGCAGAAGAGTACAAGTCAGTTTTATAAATACTGGGTATCTAACATGGGTCAAAAAGCTTGATTTAGTTTAGTTTACTTCAGATACATTTTCACATAATACTGCTGTCAGTTCATCAGTGTTTCCCAGTCTTGCTGAATCTGCAGGATTTGAAAGTACAGGCAGTGACAGAAAGGTCATCAGTAGCTGAACCAGGTCTAGTTTGCATAGATTTGGTTTAATTGCAGCTGACTCGCAGCAACATTTCTGTGTTTTCTTCAATATTCCAAGATTTATTATAAAACCATTAACATCCAACACCAAAGAAAGGCTCTGAGGTGTAAAGACAATAGCTGTCAGATTGGTAAGTTAGTGACCTGACAGCTCCAGTCTGTGGTTCTCATGTATTTTACTGCGTGAATAAATTGCGTGCCCTAAATTAATCTATGAGAATTTTAAACGTGTGTTTAATATATTGTTGTGTGTGCTGCAGAAACAGTGAAGTGTATTTAGAGGTGGTTGAGCGGAAACGACTCAGATCCAAACAAACCTGCTAGATTATTCTGCCTGTATGGACTGTAAATGGTCACCAATTCACACACATTCAGCAATCTATTTCTCTCTGCATCTGACACACACACACACACACACTCCCTAATGGTTAGGTTACAGTGAATGGTGATGATTCATACACATCATCATAACCATGTCCCTGCTACTTATGCACACTATTTTTAGCCAATAAAGTGCAGTATCATTATATTCAGTGCGATAAACAGACATGACATTTACACTAAAGGCCTACCCCCATCTGTGTATAATGTACTCAATTTACTGTAAATGATACACAACACACAACAATAAAAGCAGACCTGACGCTCCCTGTGATGATCACCTTACTCAAGCACGCCTCAAATCTTTCTGTGGCATCTCAATAGTACAGGGGATTTATAACAATGCTACAATAATGTTTTTGTAAGGACAAGTTAGGAAATGTTAAAAAAAAACAACTACTGCTAACAAAATAAAACCCACCACATCTGATTTCTGTAAAATCGTATGGACTGACTGGACGTCCACTGTGCACACTGTGAATTTGTAGCAACTTAATGATATTTTATGGCATTTTTTTGATCCCCTATGATATCACAATAACATTTCTCTAGTCTGTGGTACTCAATATTACAAGCTTTGTATATCATTACAAGTTTTTTTTTTATTCATAACGTCACTTTTAATGTTTGTGTTGTTGATAGCAACCCCCCCACCCCTCGCCTTTCAACCAACCACATTCTAGCAGCTTCTTTTTGTGAAATAACATTGATTTAATACTGGTCATTTTGGAATTCCATGACTAATTAAGCCCAGTTAGTCATTTTACTGGCTATTTGCGGTTTATTTTTTCTTATTTCATTTTCTTTTCTTTTTTCCACAAACAGTGTCGACATGTGGCCTCCATACAGTATATTTTTCGTACCTTCTGAATCCTGCCGTCCACGTCCAGGTAGATGACCCGGTAGGAGGACGAAGCGGAGCCCATGGTCCCCTCTCCTCTTCACGGCGTCGGAGCGTCGCTCTGCGGTTCCTTCTCCTGGCTCCGTGTCCCCGCTCCGGTCCAACTCCCGCCGCCGTTTAGCAGGGAGGGGGGGGAGGGGGTCTAAGTGGAGTCAGCGGTCCGACAACATCCCACCTGTCTGTCTGTCTGTCAAACACAACGATACAAACTGTCTTTCTTTTTCTCTAACTCTTTCTCCCGCTATCCCTCCGCTCTGCCACCTCGCTCGCTAACCGCATCTCATAAAGCCTGTCCACGCGCGTCCCCGCCTCCCTCATTCACTACAGAGCTCCTGGGTCTGCGCGCGCTTACCTACAGGCACGCTGTCTCTCTCTCTCTCATACACACACACAAATATCCTACACACACCTGTACAGAGTTGTAGCCTACAGGTAGATTACCCAGAAAGCATGTACTACTTTGTGTTTATTTTTGTGCGCATTACCTGGGGTACAGTTGTAACATCTCATATTTATATGAATTTTAAAGCAAAAAAGTTTATTTTTTTATGTCTGTTTCTTAAGAGTAACAATAATGTATGATAGTAGTGGAATGAAAAATCCACTTTCCTGGTTGCTTGAAACATAACAGTTTACAAACACATTTTACTGAATTTTTAGCTCTACTGTGTCTGGTTCCGGAGTTGGTAACATGGGTTTGGTTGGTTGGTCCATCACACTTAAATATCTCAACATCTACCTGACAGATTGGTACAAAATTTACAGACATTAATGGTCCCCAGAGGATGAATACTAATAACATTGGTCATCCCCTGACTTTTTGTCTATCTCCACCATGAGGTTAACATTTATGGTTTTGAGTCAATTGTCTCGACAACTTTTGGATGAAATTTGCTCCACGCATTAAAGCCCCCCTCAGGATAAATTGTAATCACTTTGGTGAGCCTCTGTTCAGGCGCCACAATCAGGTCAGAATTTCAAATCATTGCAAAACTAATGACATTTCCATCAATCTTACCTGCTTTGTGATTAGGGCTAAGTAGCTAATGTTAGCATGCTAACAAGCTGAACTAAAATGGTGAACATCGTTCACACCATACCTGCTGGACATTAGCATGCTAGCACAGCCATTATGAGCATGTTAGCATGTCTAGCTAAAAGCACCACTGTGCATAAGTAGGTAAGAGTAGCGTAGACTCTTAGTCTTGTTGCTTTTCCAATGACTTCTTTCCTTTTTGTATACGTTGTTTCTGCTCAACATTTCCTGTTTACACTTGGTTCTACACCTGTTTACACTTATTCTCTTCTGGCACATTTTGATACCACTTTTTAATAAGGTACCCTTTATAGAGGGGTCATGTCTAATGGCTTTAATACTGGTCAGTAAATCATATACGAAATCTTTATAGATCATTTATAACAAGAACAAGTTCGGGTTGCCAGGGTCTGAGAAATCCCTAAGACTGGTTAGACTATTAGACCACTACTGGCAGAGGGATGCAGACGATCTGGATCAAAATCCATTCATCATCAACTTATTAAAAAAACGGCAGAGTTCATGATTAAAACCCTTATTTGGAGATGTATTAACATTTATCAGTGCACTCAATAGGTTATAGGAAAGGGAGATTCTCAGAAGCATTCAATAAAGTGCAAACATTTATAACTGCATTATTACCAAATAGAAGGCATAAACACCAGCCAAAGGGATTTTCCACAACCTGGCATCCCAAATCTGTGCTTATTAAATGGCTTATAACTGATCGATGAAGCATTAGTAAATTATTTATTAATCATTAATAAATAAAATAATATAATAAAATAAAATTAGTTACATTTTTTAAACCTTTCAAGAGAGCCTTAGAAAGTGGTATTCACATTTCTGTTAGCTCCATTCCTTTTTGTTCATTTTGTATGTATTGAGTGTTTGTACTGTGTATGGGTAAAGCACAGAGAGGCCTATTCACGCATTACAAACAAGCAACAAACAAACAAATAATGAGACCTGCCTCCAGGTGAATAGTTTGACATTTTGAAAAACACTTATTCACTTTCTTGCTGAGAGTTAGTTGAGAAGATCGATACCAATCTCATGTTTGTCCGTTAAGTGTGTAGCTAGAGCAGCTTAGCATTTAGCTTAGCTTGGCATAAAATCTGGTGGCCAAGCAAGAGCAAGCATGGCTCGCTCACAGTAAAAACCAAAATACACCTACCAACACCTCTAAAGCGTTCCATATTGTTTGATCTGTACTCAAACAAAAGTATAAAGACGATATTTTGTGGTTTTACAGGGAGTTATGCGAGGCAGCTAGGCGCAGTAACTTGCATGGTGTATGAATTAAACAAAACACATGTTAATTAGTCACCTTCAGGCCTGTTGGAAGGCGTTGTTTTATCTCTGTCAGTCTTTATGCTAAGATTATGCTCTGGCTTCATAGTTAAAAGATGGCTTCACATTTATTTCATGTCAATACTCACATACTCATACAGCTAAATCAGATTTTTAGAGCCTCAAATTTAACTTCAACTAAACTTGCATTTTTTCACAGATTGAGGACCACTTCAGGGCCAGTAGGAACAATTAGTGACCCATAACTCGTTCAATGTACATATCGTCATGGGGATGAGTTGTGTATTCAGTGGCATTGAGCTGAGTCCTGGCTCAAATCAGGGCTCAATATACCCGTAAATTACCCCTTCCCAATCCTGTCTGTGTGTGTGCGTGTGATTTCTAGTCTGCCTGTGTCACTGAGTGGGTTTCGGGCTGTCAGGAGATTACCATTTCGAACAACACCTGCCACCTCCAGCTGAGATTTCAGGCCACTCCATGCCATGAAGCAGACCGATTTAGTCGGCCAGTAGTACCCTGCAAAAAGACCCATCAAAAACATGACGCCGACACAGTTCAGTGAAAAAAAAATTATTTATTTTTCCTCCGACAATAGTTTGGGAATCAACTATCCCCAAACCAAGTTAATTTGTAAAGTAACAAGGAAACATTTGGATATGTTTTTGTTTTGTTTTTATACAAAATCAATTGCCCAGCAAAAAGACAAGCAACAAACAAGGCACACAATGTTTCAAGTACTAGGCCTACCACTGACACATAATAAATATACACAGCATGAGGTCTTGTTCTAAGGAAGGCATAATGTTGCCTCATTGCTGCCACCACGAAGTTTACACATTACCAGGTATTTGTATTTTTATGGATTTTATTATAGTATAAATTACAGCCAACAAACAGAATGTATTTATAAATATTAAACTAATCTGGAGAAAAAAAATCACTAGCCATGAGCTCTTAGTTTTTGTTTTTTTAACAGGACTTTTTTATGCTTACAAGATCAGATATTAGAAGTGTAAAATTCGCTGATATTCCTATTTTACATTCTGAGATAAGATTCAGTCACTATGATAACTATTTTAAACACTTACCTAATTTACCAACATTGCACTGCAACATATATCCATATGTGGTTTGACAAGTTAATCATCTAATTTGACAAGAACTTTACATTCATGTCTCAAATCCCCCACCCACCCACAGACAGATTATCTGCAAGCTTTATAAAAAAATACAACTTTGGTGCCTTCATTTCACAACAAATCCAGAAACACTCAGAAACCACCACAAAACTGACAGGAATAACATATGACTTTCAAAAATAAGTATTCTCTTATTTAAATTACAACATGATCCCCACATTCTCTTTGGTTCAGTAAGGCAAAGGTGACACTGAAACAGCAACTTCCCCACAGTAGAGAGTTGTAGTGGTCTTGTTATGTGCTCCTTTCTCAAACATACAGCATTATTCAGAATTTAAAGTTGGTCCAGCACCTCTTTCTTTGTTTTGATCAGAGCTACTTGTCACTTGTGCAAAGGACAACATTCATATGAATAATAGAAAGAGAAGCAATCATCTGGGACGTGGGAAACGCAGTGTGCTGAATTGTTAGAAGCACCAGTTCAATAGTGTGAACATAGGAAGCTACAAGTGTTTCAATTAAGGTTAAAGGGTCAGTTCACATACATTTCAAACAAATATATTTTCTCAGTTGCCTCTGGTGGTATCTATCCATGAAGGTTTTATTTTTCCAGGTGGAGATTTCTGCCTTTACCCCATTAGAAATTTGAATTTTTCAAAGCATTAACATATGCCATTTAAAAATTTCCATAAAAACCATGTATGTACAGTAACAGTGTTCCTGTTATTCTCGATAATTCACAGAATAAGCTGTCAACAGTTTTTAGTTCAACTACTTTCTTTCAAAGAAGCAGTCCCTATGACAGTTGTTGACAGTGTCAACAGGGTCAACACTGCTTCTGGAAAGATGTAGCTGTTGAATGTCATGTCAGCGCCACAAACTAAAATTAATCTCCATTGTGCTGGTCATTATTTGAGCTGACACAAAACTAGAGGTAAGTGAGAGTTTTCCTTACTTGGGTGAACTTTAAACTTTAAATGTGCCATGTGGAGTCACACTGACAGTTCTACTCACCAAAACACATTACGTCTATCCTTCAGTCCTAACAAAAGTGTTGAATGTATTTCCTTCTTCATAAAAATATATGCAAATCCAATTTTTTTAATTCAGCATTGTTTATATCCATGTTTGCTAGCTTGGAATCTTCTTCCTTTCTGCCTTTGTTGGCACATTAGGCATCAGAAATTCCACATGTTACCTTTAAGGGCCATCTTAAGCTTTATGCGTGAAAGGGGCCACGGAAAATGTACATTTTTTTTCTTTTTACTGTTTTAGGCAAAAGGTGCACATAATTCTGACACACAATATAAGACACATACTTACACACACAGATAAACCACTGAATAATATCAGAAACAAAAGGATCTTAAGTCCACAGGGATTCAGGTTCACATTTGGTGTATAGCAGCAAACTACAGGAATTAAGACTAGCTTGGCAGCTACTAGCTAAGAGGCAAACTTTCTCACTCAATTAAAACTGTTGTTTCACAACATTATTTAAATTTTTTTGGGGTATATACTTTTTTTTTTTTTGGGGGGGGGGGGGGGGGGTTTTTTTTCCTACTCATAATCTGTGTTTTTTTTTTAGAAAAACTCCCCAAAACTTTTTTTTGTGGGGGTTAGTTTTTTTTTAACCTTCGAAAG
>CM022488.1:27509764-27539325 GCA_011952105.1 Coreoperca whiteheadi | reverse complement strand
TTTTTTTTTTTGGGGGGGGGGGGGGGGGGGGGGGGTCATTTTGCCCTAACCAAAGTCAGTGCTTTTGTTTAGGAACAAGCTGCGACGGCAGTTGCTAGGAGGAGTTAGAATTTTTCACAACATTCGAAGAGTTTTATTGATTTAAGGTGCCTTTTTTGGGGGTCTAGCAAATAAACCCAATTCTGACGACCCCGTTTTTAATCCCTCCTGAAAGCTCTAATTAGCCTGGTTGTTTTTTCAAGACGTCAATGAGCAACCAAGTCTATTAGATTGCTTAAAAATTGGGAGGCATGGGTGTGATTCAAAGGCCTAAAACCAGGGTAGATGCCACCATGTTCCCACTGGAAGGCTGGGTTTAGAATAAAAAAAAATAAAAATGGTCCCTTAGGTATAGTAGTTTAGTTACAAACTCGACTGTTAAGGTTAGAGATGTTATGGTTAGGTCAGGGTTTGGTGTGCTTATAAAGGATAAGAATAGGGGGAGTCTGCCCAAAACTATAGTAGGATCCATGAGAACGCAGTCATAGAAGTTGTTGTTTCAAAGATTTCTATACAAGATAAATAACTGTCACTACTAGTTTCCCTAAAGTACTAATATACATGTCAAAGTAAGGCTAGTTTTATAAATCTGCCAATCCTTTGAGTAGTAGAAGGTAGTACGTTCAAGCTCAAATTGGCTGCCATAATAAATAGGTCAATAAGGTCAAGCAAGAGGTGAGAAAGAGACGAGGAAGTTGAGTACTTGTGCATTTCTGTGTGCAGTACAGTATGTGCGGATGAATGCTCTAGCCTGAAATCTGCTGCAGTTCTGTTTGGTTCATCAGCCACAACTTTAGCTTCAGTTCTTCCTCGGGGACGCAAGTACAGTCTCGTTTACAGCAACCTTACTGTAGCTGCCACAGCAGTGCGTATACACACGTTGCTTTATTAACATGTGTATATACACATGTGCATGTATATGGTTAATGTCTCACATCCAGGACAGTCCAGATATTGTCCGAGCCACAAACCATTTCAGGCTTAGACAAGGAGGGAGTGCAATCAAAGTGCTCAGTGCTCCTTCAACCTGTGAAGTTGAGACAAACATTAACACCATATTGATAAGTTGGGTGTCATTAGGTTTTACAGTGTGAAAACTAAACATACTGTCCATGTTTTTGTTTTAAAACTATTTTCGCAAGTAAATAAATCAAACTAATAAATTGTGTCCTGGCTTCAGAACATTTGTTCATCTTCCAAGTTGGGTGTCAAATTACTATTTTAGTGAGCTATAATATTGTGAACTGAAGTTTGTTGCTGTGTTTAAATTCTGCCTTCCTGTTGGGAAAGATGTGATCCAATGGCTCTTTAAATCACTGCTATAAAAACCAAATCCAGGCAGCATTTCTCAGCCAGAATATTTCTCATCTGCAGTTACACCAACATGGCAGCATACACTGTGGATGCTACATGACATTCATTTTAACAAGTATGTAATCCTCACAAAGGTTTAACTACCAGCATTGAGTGACCTTCAATCACAACATCTGGACCTTGACCTTAAAATACACATTTCAACTTAAGCTGCCAATTTTCCGTGCTGATGAGTTACAAACTATTGCCCATTATCACTAATATAACATTAGCTGTAGTGTGGGGAATAAAGATTATTGCTGAAAACAGGCTTCAGTAGTCATTTGGCAGCCAAAAGACAGCCATAAGCAGCATTTCCTCCAAGCATCTGGTTAATGCTGTGAACGAAAATAAAAAGATCCTACGAGCAGACTAATATGATTTTAAATTACAGGTCACTAATGTTTTACTCAGAACTCTGGGTCAGTGCCAGTGTTTTCAACTCATAACCCTCATTAACCTGCAACTGTGTTTCTTTTTCATTTAGTTCATACTGTATTGTATTTTATTGTCTTAACAGCCAAACATTTTCCCTCTCTGCAAACGTTTCATTTGAAGACGTTTCCCTTTCCATATGAACAGAGATAATTTTGTGTCAGTTTTCCCAGTGCTTGCATGGATAGATTTGATAAGTGTTCTTTATTTATGTCAAATGAATAAGAAATTGCTTTGTTTCTTTTAATGGAACCCCAAAGAATCATTGCATCCTCCTCTGATGAGATATTGATCTCAATAAATTAATACTATTCAAATTTTCATTTTCAAAAAAATCTATATCCTGTAATAAGGATAGATTGAATTGCAATCTACTGGCACTTGAAGATAGCCCTGTAACATTGATGTGGCATTTATAGCCACGGTGGCCAGATAAGGACATCAGAAATGGTGTTCAACAACTAGTTCAAAACCAGACAGTTCTGCTAGTAGCTTGTTAATGTAACTGATTAAGGAGAATCAAAGGTGTTAGGTTATTCAGCCTAGATTATTAAACCTAGATGTATAGTACTTTACACACCCCCCCGAAAAAAAACAAAACACAAAAAAAAAAACACAATGATGGTGAAACAACAAACAATATTAGTTTATCATTATTATTACCATACCTTACAACAATAATAGAAAAACCTGTAAACGTATTTGCAGTATAGGCACTGCATGCACACATACTGTAACGTATTCTGTGCTCATGATAAAATAAGGTCAGAAATAAATGAACTGGTACTATTTTTCAATGTACGTGTTTGAAGTTAGTTTCTTTTGAATGTAATTATTATAATATAACAATTTTGAAACCTTGGCCCAACATTGGAATATAAAATCAAAGTCATTCACAATTTGAATCTGTGAGAAACAGGGAGGAGAGGAATGGAAGGAATGCAAGAACAGCCAAAAGAAAGAGGAGAGTGAGTACATTGATGGACAGTAGAAAAGCAGGACTTACTCCACAGCGGAGACGGGACGGGATTTAGTTGAGGCCAGCTCCTTTGTCACGAGCCGTAGCAAAAGCTGCACACACACACAATGTCAAATGTTAGTTCTTTTACTTATTTGCATTTATTTTCAGATTTGAGTTTATTTAATATCTGAAATATATTGTTATTGTATGGTGCTGGTATCACAACTTGAATGAAAACACCAGAATGCAGTAGAACGAGCTGGAAAGACAAAATCTGATATATTATCACCATATTAAGTTGTTATGGCAACATCAACATTCATTTGGGCGTTTGTTTGCGTCTCACTAATGAATGTAAGTCTGACATTCACTCTCCTTTAAGCCTGAGAAAAATATCTGGCTTTTCAGCTGCTTAATGCTCCACTATGTTCGCCAGCTTGTATCAGAGCTTTTTGGCTGAAAACATCTGCCTACTGCAGCTAGAAACAAGCTTGATGAAAGCGTGACTGTTAGGGCTGGGACGTTTACCGCATTACTGCAATACCGCGGTCACGTGACGCCTACCTGAGATAGTCACCGCAAAAAAAACAACAAAAAACAACAACACTGGCCTGCCCGTGTGCACGTTCTGTCTAATTCTATGCATTAATTGATTCTAATGACATGGATCGTGTCTAATGACATGTGTGTCTTATATGGATTCAAGTTTTTCTAAACAAAACATCAAAATGAAGTGTTTCGGGGTTTAAACTGGTTTACCGCTGAACAGCGGGAATTTCTTGCCTTTCAACTGTGGTAAGAAAAAATCCATACCGTCCCAGCCCTAGTGACTGAACTAAAACAGAAAAGCTGCGAGGAGTAAACCAAAAACAATTAGCTAAAAAAGGTGTAAAAGCGGCCCATCTGCAACCTCCAAAATCTGAGGGGAACTGCAGAGTGGGGGATAATTCTCTGTGCCTTCATCACTGTGAGTGATCCAGTGTCAATATACAAGCATTGCTTAATGCACCTTTATACAACTACTACTAATATCAGTAATGATACCTCTGCTATGGGGGTGCACGGTGGCAGACGGTTAGCGCCCCTGCCTCCCAATAAGGAGGTCGTGGGTTTGAATCCCGAACCAGACCACGATCTCCCTGGGTGGAGTCTGCATGTCCTCCCCGTGTTACTGTGGGGGTTCTCCGGTTTCCTCCCACCGTCCAAAGAGATGCATTAGGTTAATTAGTGACTCTAAATTGTCCCTAGTGGATGAATGCGAGTGTGAATGGTTGTGACGAGTTGGCCACTGTCCAGGGTGTACCCCGCCTAAGGCCCGAAGCCACTGGGATAGGCTCCAGTCACCCCGAACGGGAACAAGCGGTAGAAAATGACTGACTGACTGATACCTCTGCTGTTCCTGGTTTTTAAAAGCACTTACCAACAGAGCAAGGAAGTCAGCAGTCATCAGCATGTAGAAGACCTGATTCCAGCCGCCTGTAGACAACAGCCCAGCCAGCAAGGGCCCCAGTGCTGCACCTGACGGCATAAACATAATTTGGATCATTTGTTTGGACAGGACAGGTTGAATCCTGAGTGAATCTTACATTTAATAAAAAATGCTACACTGAAGTGAAAAATAACAGAAGATATGCCAACATGAAAACCACTAAGCAGATCGTTAAAACATAAGGTTGGTGATATTTCATGTGGGGACCAAAACCAACAATAACTCTCCTTCTGGGAGGCTGTGGCTTTGTGGCAGAGCCACCAATCGGAACGTCGGCGGTTCAATCCCCGCTTTCCCCAGCCCATGTGTCGAAGTGTCCTTGAGCAAGATACTCAGCCCCAAATTGCACCGTAAGGGCTGTGCCTTCGATGTGTGAGTGGTTAGTTCTGCTGTACTGGTGGGCAGTTAGCTCCTGCCATCAGTGTGTGAAAGGGGTGAATGTGATATGTAGTGTAAAACCGCTTTGAGTAGTCAGAAGACTAGAAAGGATCTATACAAGTACAGTCTATTTACAGTCTATGTTTCCAAAGCCTGATATATCGTTTTAATCTGCGCCATAGACATAACTGAGCCAACACTCCAGTATTTCAAGGCGATCTCCCGGAACCCTCCCGTATTGTTGTCTCTCCTGGGAAACTCACGTAATTTGCAGAGCCCTCAAACTTTATTAGGAATAATCGACATACACGGATCCAAGTTTTTGATGTTTGTCTGATGTCACCCAAGTTGCCAGATCGTCTATGAAACATAATCCACACACTAGATACAATTTCAACCCATCTGTCACCGCAACCTGGCAACCCACAGCTCGATCCAAATGGCGTGGCAGACGGTCCATCGTCAGGGCAGGACGACGTACATATTGTTGGTTTGTTTTTTCATGGGATTTATTGAAAATTTGAAAAATGTTGAGTAACGCTAGCCTTATGTGTTAAGTAGTTTTATTTGTGTCCTTTGATAGGTTTGCATGATAGAAGGTCATATAGTGTTTCTGAATTTTGAAAACTTTAAAAATTGTTCCTCCATATTTTCCAATTTAACAATATTTGACTTCTAGGTTTCCTTACGCAGAAAAGATAGTCCGTTTACTTTTCTGATAACTACATCACTGCATAACTCAGAAATGTTCAGACAAGCTTAATATTTGGTTATTTTTGATGCTATGTATATATGCAATTCAAAGATATTGCTGCATTTTTTGTTTTCAAACTAATTTGGTTGCAGATGACCGGATTTGGTGCAGTTATAAGGCAGAGCTGTTGGGTCGTGACGTACAGGCATAGAGGCAGGTCTGTGTAGGAGTTTGCGTTCAGTGGCAAGCCATAATTCTTGCCTTGCTTTCGACGACATCTAGCTCTCTCACACAGTGGTAAACATTCTGCTCCAAATGCCATGTAAAACACTCGTATGATATATGTATATTTTAAAAATTAAAAATGTTTGATTTTAGAAAACAGAATGAGGGCAATAGTGTGGAAACAAATATATTTTTCAATGCTCTTACCCCCCTCCCCAATACTTGCATACATCCCTTTCCACCCTGTTTGTGTTTTGTGACAAATTAATTTCAGTACAGAAACCTAAATGTCTGATGATCAGTGATACTGACCTACAGATCCTGTGCCATCGATGATGGCAGTGACAGTAGACAATGCTCTGGCGTTGCCTTTCAGGCTCTTGTGGGTCCCCTAGGGTCAAAGGAGAGATGGAGTCAGACAGGAATGAGAGAGGGGGCCTGTGCAGATGGAATTAATAATCTTGTACAGATTTAGTAGATTGGAATTAGAGCTAAAAACGCTTACCAAATCAGCAGACACTGCGGTCGTGATGAGGGAGTAAGGTCCATTAACTAGACCTCCACACACTAACAGCATGCCTGGGAAACACAGACTGGGTGAGTAATACCTTGGTTTTCAGTTGTGTAGTTTCTACAGCCACCCAAATCCACTCCTGTGTAACTCAATATTCCCCCTCATACTGAAAATATTTATGACATTTTTGATTTAGTTTATACTACTTCACTTGTTACAAACCAACAATGTGTGTTATGATAATTGTACTGCAGCAGAGCTGCTGTTGGTGCTCAGTAGCTACACGTCTCCTGCTGTATCACACAGTGTCACATAACGACATTTACAAATTGTGAGGATAATGAGCTGCAGCTGAGACCATCTTGAGCTCAATGTGAATGAGTTAAGAGTCATCAGTTGAGCCACAATGTCTGCACTGAATGAGCCACTGATGATCATTAAGGCTCAACTAATTAACCAATCAGTGCTGATGAGCTATTCCAAGAAATGTATGTATGTCATTTTTTTTGGGAACTCATATATGATTAGCAGCCAGATACACAGAGGGATATTTTGCTTAAGTGTTGGTATTTCTGTGTTGATTTAGGCAATATGACTGTATTTCCGTACTTATATCCTTCCTGTACTTTTGAATTATGTCGCCTCAACTTACTACCAGCCTCAGTTGTTTAGCTGCGCTATTTTAAGAGGACTGTGGGAATACGAGGTGAAAGTTTTAAAAATTATGTTAGTATGTCGTACTAAAATAATTAACTAACAATGATTGGTTATAATGAGGCAAAGATCAATTCAAATCCTAGAGACACAGCAGCCCAGAGTAACCATATACAGTATGTGATTGATCTATGTGGCAGGATGTTAGGTTAGGTTAAAGTTATGCTGCACATATTATCTGACAAGAACGGACATATCCTACCCTTGGACCTCTCGCCACTTCCTGACACAAGCCCAGCTGACGTGACATTAAGAATGATGGTGCCCTTAAATGTGTATTCAGCACCAGGGCTTAGCTGAACAACAAGTAAAGTTCCTTGTAAAAACAAAATAATTTGGTAGCTAGTAATAACAAGAAAATACGTCATAATACCATGAAAGATAGCTTGTTAAAACGATAAAAGTATCTAATTTTCACAAGATCTATTCATGTACCATGTTATCACAAGAACTAATTAATTAACTAATGAATTCATCATCTAATCATTCAGCACTAGCTCTGACTAGGTTGAGGAGTGAGAGCTGGCTCTTACCAATGGTTGGCCCCAAACCGAACTCACTGATCATGGAGAAGCCGTACAGCTGCAGGACAAAGACAAAGCATGACTCTCAAAACACTCACACTTTCAGTCACCATTCATAATTCACTGTAACTCCAAAACGCGGTGTTTTGATTTTCTGGATGACTGTAGCGGCGCAGTGGAAACTTACTGTGGGAGCAGCCAGCAGCAACATGACTGCACAGGTGGTGGCCCTCTTCCCCAGTTTATCAGAAACCACTCCTGCCAAGATCCCTCCTGTGTATGCATGTGTCCCAAACACACACACACAAAATAAAGAGAGGCAATGAACCAGGAAAAAGCATCATCTTTATACTAGTGCACACAAGTAAGTAAATACTGACAGTAAGTGTATGTGGGAAGAAAAATGACATGTTAACAAAAGCACCTACCCACTATTCCTCCTACATCAAACAGGGTGGAGAGATCTCCAGCCTTCTTGGCATCTAGGTGAGCTGAGACACACACACACCCCCACACACACACAATAATATATTATTTCAATTCTCTTTCTGGCAGTCTTTTGTCTGACACATGAGTGGTGGAACAAAACTGAGCAGGCCGGTCTGCCTACACACTGTACCACAGCACAATAACAATGTGACATTACTCAGACAGCCACAAAGAGCTGACAGGCTAACATACTGTATCAGCTTGCTGGACATAATGTTACAATGCTGGGTAAAAATGCCCAGTAAAGGGCCTGTTCAACTCCGTCAGTCTCCCCGCAAGCCTCAAGTCTTTAGCCCCTTTCAGACATGCACCCCTTTACCTTAATCTGATGGCAAGCTAACACGTTGATCTAATGTCTGTAACATTTCCGTATTGCTTCTAACCCAGCATAAGTCTGAATTTAAACTGTCAGATTAAAGAAAAGGCTGCACCAGCATCACATGGTCAAACAGAGAGAAGAATGCACCTCTTGTTCCACCTTCTTCTCAGATCAGATCTGTCTATAAAATCACATTTTCCCCTCATTGTGGGACTAGGTCATGGGAGGTTAAAAACTCTTTGTACAACCACCGTAATAATAAGACCAGCTATATTTTCCATGTCCATTCTGCATGGATGAATAAATTAATATCTAGCAAAATGCTTTACATACAGCTTGTGAGCTATCAGATATCAGAAAACAGGCAGCACAATTTGCTCTCAAATAATGTTAAATGATTAAATGGATGTGGAAAAGATCAGTGGATTCACTGTAAGGAGTGTCTTCCTTCAGACAACAGTGTTCTTCCAACAGAGTGTGTTTGGTTTTTTCCTGTTTCAACATGACAATTACGGGTGTATGAAAAAAATGGACTTGCATATGAATCTTGCTTATTATTGTCTACGATTCTGATTTAACTCAGAAACGCCAAAAATCGTTTTTTGGAAAAACGTAATGTTGACCAAACGAAAAAGGCAGAACTCAGCCATGAGGGCACAGTGCAGCACCTGCACATTTTTACAGTTAGCACATACTGCAGTAATCTTGTAATTCATTTTCATGAAAGGCAAGCGTACCCAATCCCCTACAGACTAACGTAGCACCGAACTCGAGCACTAATAAAGACCAGCTGACTAACACACACTGCAGCACTTTACATAACTTCAACCAGCTTTGACGGGGCGAGGTTAAGAACTCCATTGTCTGTTTCATTTCAAAAGTCCTGCGCTTGTCCTCACCTGCTTTGGTGATGTAGAGTGGCAGCCAGAAGAGGAAGGTATAGCTCACCAGCTTGGCAAACAGCAGACACAGAGAGAACTCAATCACTCCCTGCAAAGACAAGCAGCACAAACATTAATACAAGGTTGCTGGTATACTAGATTACCTGTGATTGAAGGATACCTGCCTAGCTCAACAGCCTTCCTACAATAATGACCTGTTGATCTGTCAGAATATGTTACCACAAAGCAGTTTGGAGACCATCTGGCATTCGAATCAACAAAGAATCTATTCATAGACTCTTGGGTTCGACCAATACGGGTATGGGAGAGTCACTGGTACTGGTGCTTTTGAGATGAAGCTGCTGATAGATGACATTTTGAGCAGTTAGTCTGTGTGTAGAATTGACTATTTTCCCTGAAAACATTCTAAGTAGACCATTTTGTCCTAGAGTTTTATGCTTATCAAGGTTGAAAATTTATTTTTAAAGTTCTCAACTGAAAGCCAGACTAATAAAATTGAATGATAATGTTGCTCTGTAACTGGTGGATGTGTAAATAAGAGTTTGACATAACTTTACTTAAAAGTCAATGTTGTGTTTACAACTTGTTTCTGCTGCCCCCAAGTGGCCAAATAAATATTTTGTTGCAGGATTAAAGTAACGGGATCTCATTTACTGATTTTCTGATGCTCAGAGGGATCAGCAGGAGAAACAGAATTGGCTCTTCAATAGCTTGGACCTCAGATATACAATTCCATGGTTGGAAGTAGAAAAGCAGGTGTTTTGGATGATGGATTTGTGTGTGCCTATGCGTGTACGACGTGGAACTGACTGGTATGCGCAGGGCTCCCATGAAGCTGATGGCGGACGGCTCGGATTCCCTCTTCACCACCACGACGGGCTGCACGGGGACATACACACTGTCTCTGGGCAACAACAGCTCTGTGTCGTAACTCTGAGGGAGAGGAGAGAGACAAGCACGGCAATGATCCGAGGCTGCAAGTCTAACTGTTTTTCTGTCCCGTGCACCCAGTTCACCTACTAAATGAAGAATAAATCAAAGTCGAAGTCCATAGCCAATCATTCACAGTACATGTGGGTGGGGTTGGTGATTTTTAACCAAGAAATTTTCATCAGTTGTGTTCATGCAGGAACTTCAGATAATTTGAGTGGTGACTTCTGACAAAATTCAATAAAATTTTATTTCCATAGCGCCAATTTATAACATAAGTTATCTCATTGCACTTTTCTTGTAGAGCAGGTCTAGACCGTACTCTTTATATAATATTTTGTACAGAGACCCAATAAAAGCCATCATGTCGCAAAATCCATGACAATATATGAAAGAAGAGAGGTAGGTAACTTAGCCAAACTGTGATTTGAAGAGGAATTACAAAATACTTGATCCAATCGAGTAAACCAATTACAACACCCCAATCAACCCAATCCAACTAGCAGGCCAAACAGGTTCAAGAAACTCTGCGGCTCAATACAAAAGCCCCGACTTCCCCGCACTTGTAGACACGGTGGTCTTAACTGCCGTGTCCCCCGGGAAGTCCACAAGTACAGGGGGCTTGCTAGATCCAAAAACATCTGGATTCAGCCTAAAAATGGTTTATCAGTGTTCATCAAGCATCCCTCAAAATCTCTCCAACTGCTGCTGAAGCAACCAGGAAACACCTGGAAGCGCTGAAAGAACTGACCTTCTTGTTTTGAACCCTATCCTCGTAACAGTAGTATGCCTGGATGGATTACAATGACAAGTGCAGCTTACAGCATTGTTACTGGTTTACACAGAGTTACCAGTTCATTGGGTACACTGTATAATCTAAAGCAGCCCATTACTGGTTTATTATTAGATTAGTTTGGCAGCTTTAGCTACTGGTGGTCTTATTATGAATTTTACTGATAAGTCTTTCAGGTTGTTTCTCTTTTCCATGTATGCATTTTCACTGTCAGTACAATAAGGTAGCCTTTTGACCGAATCCAAAATGTGAAATTTACTGGTCATGTTTAAGATCATTTAAAATGTTATAATTAAAATCTGTTAAACTTATCTCACCTTGGTGACTGGTTTGGCCAGCTGTCTGTGGGACTAAGATTAATACACCATAAAACAACAACAGACAACTTTAACAATGATAAAAGGATTTGTGGGAGAATTTTTCCTTTAAAGCCCCTGAAAACAGATTTTCTCAATAAGCTTCTGACTAAAAGTAACGGGCTCATACATGAAGACATCACAGATTTTCTGCGTGTTTTTCTCTGTGCTCTTCTCACTGGTTTGAAGTGGGAGGGGCTCCATTGGATAAAGGTGATTCCCTTTCAAGGGAACTTCAACGCTGCGTCAGCTGACGCTATGGGGAACGCCTCCAGCGTGACAGCCTCTGAATCTCTTGTAACAACTTAGACCAATCTTGATTGGGTCCGACGTCAACACGTGACGCATGCCGGCGGAACCGGAGGTATAAAGGGAGCCGGCTTCACTGTTGTCGTCAGCCTTCTGATCTTCAGCAAGCGCTCTGAGTCTCAAAATGGCGAGTGTGAAGCGGTTTCGGCAGTGTGTTTACCCATGCCCACGCTATATCCCGGACGGCGACACCCACGACATGTGTGCGGCCTGTTTGGGTAGAGAGCATGCACTGGCAGCCCTCGAGGGGGCTGACTGTGTGCATTGCGAGCGTCTCCCGGTTCGAAAGCTCCGCTCTCGGCTGGCGCTTTTCGAGGAAGGCGGCCAGCTCTGCTCCCCACGCGGTAAGGGACCGGCGGTTGCTGAGGCATCCCGGCGACTTCACTCCTGGGGATCGCAGATGGACCTCGGCGATGAAGGTGAGACGGCTTCGGCTCTTTCTTTCCCTTCATCCGCGGGGTCTTTCTCCCGCTTTCGGGATCCGGAAGCCCGCACCGGGTCGGCGGCTTCTTCCGTCCCGCAGCGGGAGCCCGCGGTCCGGGACTCCGGTTCTGAGGAACTGGATGTACTCGGAGCGGATGGCGGAGACATGGGTGGCTCGTCAGCCCATTCTCCGCAGTATGACGAGCTGCTGGAGGTGGTTTCCCGTGCGGTGGCTAGGCTCAATATCGCTTGGCCTGCGGAAGAGCAGGACGCTCGTCGCCGGAGTAAGCTCGACGAGCGTTTCCTTGTAGCCCCACCTCCTCGCCCGCGTCGGGAGTTACCGTTCTTTCCGGACCTCCATACTGAGGTATCGAGGTCCTGGTCCCGGCCGTATTCTACACGGCTTTCTGGCCCGACTGGTCGCCAGTACGCTTCGATCAGCGGGCGCAAAGAGAACGGTTACGGCACCATGCCTGGCATTGAGGAGACGCTGGCGGCGTACTTATCGCCGGAGGCCGCGTCCTCCCTGAAAACCCCGACGTTGCCTACTAAGCCATGCCGTACTACCTCGGCTTTAGTCGGCAAGGCTTACATGGCGGCAGGTCAGGCCGGTGCGTGCCTTCACACCATGGCGGTCTTGCAGGCGTACCAGGCCGATCTGCTTGACGACCTCGATGGCGGGGGGCCCCTCGCATCCGAGGATGTGAAGGAGCTTCGCCGAGCGACAGATTTATCGCTCAGGGCCACGAAGGATACGGCCCAAGCTATCGGGCGCTCCATGGCCCTGCTCGTGGCGACAGAGCGCCACCTATGGCTAACTCTGTCTGGTATCAAGGAGAGGGATAAGACCTTCCTTTTGGATGCCCCGCTTTCACCCGCCGGTCTCTTCAGGGAAGCGGTGGACTCAGTGGTCGAGCGCTTCAGGGAAGCGCGCCAACAGGCTGCAGCCTTTCAGCGATTTATCCCTCGTCGAAAGAGGTCGCGGGCCGAGGCTGAGGGTGGACCACCTCAGCCTTCGACGTCTAGCAGCTCGTACATGCTGGCCCAAAAAGCGAGCGTGGCTCAGCGTGCCCCTCCCCAGCGGTCGAGGGGTTCGCTCCCGCCTGCTCGACGGGGGCCTGATCGGGAGAAGGCGGACCTGAGGGCCGTGCTTCTCGCCCGACAGGCTTCCAAAAAGAGGCCCTGACGTGAGCGTCGGGCCTCTGAGGGCGCCCCCCACATGGGTCGAGCGAAAAGATGTCTCCCCATTGGGCCCTCAGGAACTCAGCCGCTTCACCCCGCCGTCAGGGACGCTTCGGGGCGTGGCAAGTTCCGTGCAACCGCCGCCTTTAGACCTGCACGAACGTGCAGCAGTCGGGGCAGAGTTGCGTCCTCTACAGAGGCCTGTAGACGTTCATTTCCGGTTGTCTCCCGCCGCTTTGTCGCTTCGGGACGCCGTAGCTCTCACATCGCAGATACGGGGGGCGGTCATGCATGCACATGCCGATCCTCGGGGATTTCCCGCCGCTACAGCGCTTCGGGTAACCGAGGCCGCCACTCCGGGTCTCCCAGGCACCAGCCTCGAGCGGTTGGTCCCCCTGAGGGAATTTCTGCCTGCTTGGGAAGCATTGCCCGGCGTGTCGCACTGGGTTTTGCGCACCGTCCGACAAGGCTACACGCTTCAGTTTCGGTCTCGACCCCCCGGATTCCGAGGAATCCTGGAGACCAGGGTCAACCAAGTACAAGCACAAGTGATTGAGCAAGAAATTCACTCCCTCCTGTACAAAGGGGCCATAGAACAGATCCCCGACAGCGAGATGTTTTCCGGGTTCTACAGCCGGTACTTTATAGTCCCGAAGAGAGACGGTGGTCTGCGCCCCATCTTGGATCTTCGTCGCCTGAACCGGCCTCTGAGGAGGCTCCGGTTCCGGATGTTAACGATCCCTATGATTGTGAGTCAAATTCAGTCCGAGGACTGGTTTGTCACAATCGATCTGAAGGACGCATACTTCCATGTCTCTGTCATTCCGGGACACCGGAAGTTCCTGCGGTTCGCTTTCGGGGGCAAAGCTTACCAATATCGGGTGCTTCCTTTCGGCCTAGCACTCTCCCCCCGCACCTTTACAAAATGCATGGATTCCGCCCTGGCTCCTCTCAGACTCCAGGGGATCCGCATCCTCAATTACTTGGACGACTGGTTGATTCTAGCCCAGTCTCGTCTACTCGAGATGTATTGAGTCAAAAACACAAGTACTTCTCGCTCCAACACACGCTGAACTAGCTCGACACCTAACAAACAAGATTATGAACCGATGAACCGAACGAGTGGCTTTAGTATCGATATTTTATGATAATGCAGGCTGCTGTTAATACTGTTGAGCTTACAGAGCTTGGCAAAATAGAGTGTAACCATCGTGGTGTCCTACATGGACCACAATTCAAAACTACAGTCACTAATGTCAAATTAAATTGAATTCTCTTCAAAATGAAATTGTATGGTAGCCAATACAGCATCGAGATGTTGTACTTGCGCACTTGAGGTGCTTGGGGTTGAGGCTCAACACGAGCAAGAGCACGCTCACTCCAACACAAAGGATCACGTTCCTAGGAGTAGTGTGGGACTCAGTCACGTTGCGGGCACAATTGTCTCCCGCACGTGTCGAGTCGATCCTGACTATGGTACTCAGGATGCAGCTAGGCCGACATCTCACTGCAAATCAGTTTCAGAGACTGTTGGGCCTCATGGCTGCTGCATCCACCGTGATTCCGCTTGGATTGCTGCGCATGAGGCAACTGCAGTGGTGGCTCAGGGACGCCGGTTTTTCCCCGAGGGGCAATCCTTTTCGCCTGATCAAGGTTACGCCCAGATGCATGCGTGCCTTAGACAGGTGGAGACAACGGACGTTCCTGACCCAAGGCCCAGTGCTGGGCATGGTGTACTACCGTCGCACACTATCGACGGACGCCTCCAGCACCGGATGGGGCGCGGTTCTGGAAGGCCGCACAGCCCGAGGTCTGTGGCTAACCCCGCATCTAGGGCACATAAATTGCCTGGAGATGCGAGCGGTCTTGTTGGCCTTACGGCACTTTCTCCCAGACCTCAGGAACCACCACGTGCTTGTCCGTTCCGACAACATGGCGGTGGTTTCCTACATAAATCATCAAGGCGGTCTGGGGTCGCGCCCTCTGTGCAGACTGGCGCACCAGATCCTCTTGTGGTCCCAGAGGAGGTTGCTCTCTCTCAGAGCACTCTTTATACCTGGGTACCTCAACGTGGGAGCAGACATCCTGTCGAGGCAGGGGCCGAGGCCCGGGGAATGGAGACTGCACCCCGAGACGGTGCAGATGATATGGAGGCGATTCGGCAGAGCACAAGTGGACCTGTTCGCGTCCCCGGACAACGCTCACTGCCCCCTCTGGTTCTCCCTTGTATATCCAGCGCCCCTGGGGCTGGATGCCATGGCACAGCCGTGGCCGAGGCTGCGGCTGTATGCTTTTCCCCCGATTGCTCTGCTCCCGGGGGTTCTAGAGAAAGTTCGCCGAACGAGGGCCCAGCTGTTGCTCGTGGCCCCGTTCTGGCCCACCAGAATCTGGTTTTCGGGCCTGGTAGCCCTCCTGGATGGCCCCCCATGGGAGATTCCCGTCAGGAGGGACCTGCTATCGCAGGGCCGAGGCGAAATCTTTCATCCCCACCCGGGGAAGTTGAAGCTGTGGGTTTGGCCCCTGAGGGGGACCACCTCCGAGCTGCTGGTCTCTCTACCGAGGTAGTGGAAACCATTTTACACTCTAGAGCCCCCTCCACGAGGAAACTGTATGCGGGCAAGTGGAAAGTTTTCACTAAATGGTGCCTGGAGCGCCATCTTGACCCAGTTCACTGCCCGATGGCTTCAGTACTGGAGTTCCTCCAAAGCCGGTTTTCGGCTGGACTCTCCCCCGCTACACTTAAGGTGTATGTGGCTGCGATTGCAGCATTCCACAGCTTGGTGGATGGCTGCTCGCTGGGGAAACACCGCTTTGTTACCAGTTTCCTTCGTGGCACCTTGAGGATGAGGCCTCCGGTTCGAGTCAGAGTCCCTCCGTGGGATCTGACTGTGGTGCTGGATGGGTTGACCACAGCACCATTCGAGCCATTGGACAATGCATCGGACAGGTGTCTGGCCTTAAAAATGGTATTTTTGCTGGCCATGACCTCTCTTAAAAGAGTTGGAGATCTACAGTCCCTGTCGGTGGCTCCTGCTAACCTGGAGATCGTTCCAGGCGCGGTTAGAGCCATCCTGCATCCTAGGCCGGGATATGTACCTAAAGTACCCACTGAGGTGGCCCGGCCGGTTGTCCTGCAGGCGTTCCATCCTCCAGTATCGGCGGAACAGGAAGGTGAAAGGCTGCAACTGCTTTGTCCAGTCAGAGCCCTGGAGGTTTATGTCCGGAGGACATCCCAGTGGCGTAAATCGGACCAATTGCTGGTATGCGTCGGGCCCCCTAGTAAGGGCTGCCCGGCTACCAAGAGCACTATTAGCAGGTGGATAGTTGAGGCTATCGTTTCGGCGTACGAGGTGCGCGGTTGCCTTCACCTCTGTCGATCAAGGCTCACTCCACACGGAGTATGGCGTCCTCCAGAGCTTGGTGGTCGGGAACCCCCCTCTCCGATATATGCGATGCTGCGGGATGGTCCTCACCTCACACCTTTGTGAGATTTTATAGCCTCGACCGCCTACACAATCCGGGGTCTGTGGCTCTCTTTGTCTTGAAGTGTGCCCTGATGGCTTCACACTTGCGGCAGGCATCCCTTCAGCATGGCGGAGTTGGTACTGCGTTCCCCATAGCGTCAGCTGACGCAGCGTTGAAGTTCCCTTGAAAGGGAACGTCCCAGGTTACGTAGGTAACCATGGTTCCCTGATAGGGAACGAGACGCTGCGTCTCGCTGCCATACTTCCGGCATGCCTGTGAGCGGCTTGCTTCAGTCGATCAGAAGGCTGACGACAACAGTGAAGCCGGCTCCCTTTATACCTCCGGTTCCGCCGGCGTGCGTCACGTGTTGACGTCGGACCCAATCAAGATTGGTCTAAGTTGTTACAAGAGATTCAGAGGCTGTCACGCTGGAGGCGTTCCCCATAGCGTCAGCTGACGCAGCGTCTCGTTCCCTATCAGGGAACCATGGTTACCTACGTAACCTGGGACGTTTCACATACTTCTGTCCACCAATCAGGATTTGGCAACATCTGAATCAAAATCTGATGACAGTTGGTGGGTTGTTTGATCACTATCAATCAAATACGATTAAATTCACACAGTCCTGATGAAGCAGCTTAATAAATAATCCCTAAAATACAATTTTTTGGAAAAACTCTTGATTTGTCATGAATATTTAATGTTATAGTGGGAAAAAAATTAAATAAAGCCAAGTTTTCAGGTGTTATATAGTTGTGTATGATTGAAAAATGTAGACCTAGACAGACAGGAGCATCGCATGTACAATCCATAATGCATTAACATACACACAGTAACACACACCTGGGTTTTGTTGTCTTTGCATTGCAGATACACCTCAGTGTGGCCATTTACGCCATTCCAACACTTGGTTGGAACCTGCTTGATGAGACAATAAAATCACATTGTTATCCACACCTGTTCCAGGTCATTTTTCCAGGCATTAAAAGGAAAAGTCTGGTGTTATTCTATATTATTATTCCCAGCCAATTCCATGAAAAGACAAAAACCAACTGTGTGTTAGTCCATCTCTTAATACCTTCTCACTTCCCTACCCTGTCTGTGACCCTGTCTCAGTCCCAAAGCCAAGCTGTTAATACTTAAATACAGCTCACAAATGTACGTTTCTTTATTTTAAAGGCTCTTTTATTGCAAAGTCACAATGGCCTTGTAAATCACCGAAATTCAGGGATAAAGATCATAGGGGATATTTGTGAGCACAATGCATAACAGTGTGTGTGTGTGTGTGTGTGCGCGCGAAACTACCGTTGACACTTCAGACACCTGCTGCTTGAGAGAGACACAGGTGGAGACTGTTGCTATGGAGACTGTTGCCACGCATCGCGTTGGGTGCTCTCCGTGTATGTTCCTCACGCTGCTTTTACACCGCAGACTAAATGTGCTTTTTAGTGGGAACCTCTGCATGTGAGCCAGCCAGATCTCCAAGCTGCCCAGGTGGTTGATAAACCAGTGAATGTATATTTACTCAATCAATATTTAAAATAGAATTGTACGTCAGTTTTTATTATTGGATTTTAAGCTGTCGAACTGCTATTGAATACTGAATTGGTAAATTAGATTCTGATTGTCAATAACTAATAAGAAAAAAAACACATCAGACACATCCGTCAAATTGAAATCTGGCAGTAGATCTTTGCTTCTCAAACTCCAAAATGGAGAGTCAAAAATATAAAACTTAAAAATGTACTATATTGTTTGAAAAAAGGATAGATTAAGTAATGTGCAAATGTTAGTTCACCTGGGAGTGCCTTTATAAAAAGGTGAAACTTGTCCTAAATGAGATTTGTGATCAAATAAATGCAAATTAACAGCAGACACCTTCACCAGCGACATCGGCTGATCAGCTGTTAATTCAAAACAGCATCAATAAATGTGCATGAGACAATCTGAAATACCTTCTGGTGTATTCTCGTAAAGTGACCCATTTGCGAAGTCTTCTGATATTCCCTTATTTACTCACAGCATTAATCGGACTGTCTGTTATACACAGCAGGGAGACAAATAAATGCCACAGATTTTTTGTTAAACTCTTCTGGAGGGGTGAACATCATTCTTCCAAAAGATATTTTCTCATTTAGTGTTTGGTAGATGGTGGCAGAAGAGTGCTCTGCTGAAATGCAATGCAACATTTATTTGATTTGATGCCAGGTTAATTTTTAGTTTTCATCTGGGATAAGAAAGGTCCAGCCAATCACAACGAGGGACGTGACACACGGCAACAGCTACATGGCGATGTATTGTAACAACAATGGTGGATCACCTTGTTGTTGACATCTCGCAGCAGCTGACACGCTTCAGTGAAGCACATAAAAACACATTCAGATAGCTGGCACTCTAAAACCACTTAGCAGTCAAATTAAAACTTCTTGTACTAAATATTTGCTTCGACGTCCACCAAGAAGCACAGGTGCTGCCGTGGTGCGTACATATACAGTCAGTGATTGGAAGTAGTTTTAAGCCTTTTTTCTATGATAAAAGGTTGACCAGCTGTTGGTTTACCACAGCCTCAGTCTCTGTGGACTAGATTCATCTCAGCAGACCGAGACCATAATGGGGCACGGCTGATATCAGAGCAGCTCTTCTCAAATACAGCTCACATCTCCAAGACCCATTCAAAGTGGCTCACGGTCACCTTGTCCTTTCATGGTGTGAAACTTTATTGAAATCATTGGGGTAATTGTCTTAAATTGTCTTGGCTTTCTTTCATTTGTCTCCCATCTGTATAACTCAATCACATTATATTGCACAGAAATCCAGCAATGGGTGTAAAACCTGAATTGAGCTGAAAGACAAACTAAGGCACTAATGGATGCTGATATAGACTGCAGTCACACATTAAATACAAACATACACAAGAAGTAATACAAAGAAAGAAGGATTGTGTTTCCATTTACTAAAAGACAAACAGAAAACGAGGTGTGTGTACTCACACTCTTGCCTGGACAATAATTTTGAGCATACATGCTTTTCAGGTCATTTGGATCTGGAGAGGGGAAAACATGCCATAAGGTTAATATGATACTCTTCTATTTACAGCTGTGAGTCAGCAAAAACAGCCACAGAGTGCAGGCTGTCATAACAGCTAAGTACAGTCCTTTCTCTTTCAGCAAGTCACAGATTTTTGTACAAACCATTAGTGTGGGAAGTAGCACTGTAAATGGAAACTCACGTTACTCTTTACTAAGGATGTGTCCCCTTTGAGAAAGTGCAGCAACTGCACACGAGAAGCTAAATCCTCCACACACAATAACAAACAAATCAAGCCAAACAGTGAAATATTAACGTAGTATAGCAGACCAGCCAATGAGGAGGCTGTACTCACGCTCGATGAGGAAGAAGAAGCAGACAACGCCCATAGCTGCGATGATGAGCCCTGGAACAATGAAGGACAGGCCCCAGTTTGAGGAGACCCAGTAGCCGGCGATCAGAGAGCCCAGGATGTTTCCCACTGAGGTGTGGGAGTTCCACAGCCCCATGATGAGTCCACGCCTGACAGCAAGAAAAGACCGCAGCAACATCGACCCATCAGAGTAGTGACTTTAGGAGGCAGTGAGTCCTCCCTCAGTCTATCTACCTGTGTGCTACTTTGAGTCATTTCATTCCTCTTAAAAGGTTTCATGCTTTTGTGCTCAAATTCAGCTGTTTCATTGGTTTAAATGGCCTTACAGCAGAGAAATGCATCAAACCTCCACTAAAATGCTGTACATTTTCTCTATTTACTGAAAAGAGGGGAAACACATTTTTACTCACAAATTGAAACTTGTTTCCTCAATTACAGTGAGATAAGCCTTCCCCCAAGAAAACATTTCCCCAACATGGCAACCACTAAAAAAAAAAAAACATCCCCAAAAGGTCTGAAGAGCATTAAATGTCAAATAGGTCACGTCATTTGTAAATAATGAACCCCAGAAACAGTCGAATATTGAACTGTACTGCACTGTCATTTTGCCGGTCTAAAAGTTCAACTGAAATCCCAATCGAAAATCATGTCAAAGTGATTTTTAAATTTAGAGTTAATATTTTTTAATTATTGAAGGAAGTATAAGGTTTTGGAGTTAAATCAGAAATGCCCCTTAAGCCTCGGAGTAACACACTAACACATTGTAGTTTGGCATACAGCGTTTTGTTAGCAGTGGAGAAAAAGACAAATACGAGACCTTAAATGACTGATGTTGACTTTTGCAGGACCGTTTTTAAGTTGTTCAGTGTGCTACAGCTGGCTAACTACGTAGCCTACAACCTGACGTTTTTCCTGATGAATGTTTGTTTGGTATCGGATTCATCACCAAGGTGCAACACAAGACATGACCATATTTGCAGATAAGAACACATTGGGTAGAGAGCTCATGTTAGCTGTGGTTCAAAGTCTGTGATTCTTTTTCATGTCTGTTCGAAAGCTGCTTGCTCTTGTAGTTAGTCACTTTTAGGTAATGATTGTTTTTCCTCTCAGAGCACATGACATGTGATTTACAGAGCAGATCTGTAGACCGTAGCAGAAATTGTATTACAAACTTAAATCATCCAAAGCCACAAACTCTTCATGAAATGTACTTTAATATAGAAGACAATCCAATTTGATCTTTTCCTCTGCTGAAGTCAGTCTAGCACTGAGAAGACCTTACCTTCCTTTTCCAAACCAGTTGCCGATGCAGGTCACTAGACTGGGCCAGCCAGTGGTTTGGACCAAGCCATTGGCCACCTGAACTCACAAGAGGACGAATGAGGACAGTATTCATTTGACAATGAGGTATTAGAAATGGAGGTCATTAGCGCGTATTATTTGTGTGACTATGTGTAAATGCATGGGTACATAAACCTAGTCACTATGTATGTGTGCATGGGTGTCTCTTGGTGTGTGAACATCTCTCTGTGATCCTACCAGCTCCAGCAATGACACAATAGCTAGCTAACCTGTGCCCCAAGCAGAGAGGTGAAGAGATTTTCCCTTATAGCAAATGTGCCTGTCGGTGTAGTAGGTTTACTGTGTGCGCCTGCAAGCTCCATTTTTATGACCGTGCTATGACTAGCGCAAGCATCCTTCTGGTCTCTGCTTCAACTTTTTTTGGCAAAAGTGGTGTTTCATGCTTTACTAATGCATTATGAAGTGTCTCACCTGGACAAATATATAGAAGCCCAGGCTGTGGATGTTGTAGGAATAACCCAGTCCAAACAGGCAGGTGAACATGCCGCTGGTCAGCATGCCCACAGTTAGGTACAGTCGAATGGGCACACGCTCCCCGATGATGCCGCTGCATGGGCGCGTAGTGGTAACATCATATTAACCACAACAACTTAGTCTCATCAATAAGGCTGTTAAATATCTCCCTACATGCAAGCTTTGTTTCATAACTTCCTCAGAGGAGATTCGGTTTGTCTGCGTTAGGTAGCAGGATAGCTCAAACACCTGTGGAGGGATTTCAGTTAAATATGACACAAAGGGTCACCATATGAACAAGGGATTAGTTTACAGTAATGATGCCATCTCACCTGAGGTACATTCCCACTGCATAGGCACAGAGGAAGGAGTAGTCCATGGCTCCCAACAGCTGCTTGTAGTTCTTTTTATCTGAGAATATAAAGTGGAGTTGTATAGCTGAGGTTTATTTCATCCTCCACTGGGTTTATTGATCTTTATGCTGCCAGGTTCTACCATGACCAAAGTTACAGAAAATAAGCTGTAACAGCAGCTGATTGCTTTGCACATTACATTTTTATTATGTAATCAATTGTGTACATCATATCAGATTCCGATTTCTAAATTTCTAGCAAACGTGAAGGTGCTAAAGGGACTGTATTCCAATGGCAGAACAACAGTGTCATGTTGCCTCAGTAATATTACGATGGCTTCAGGGCATCCAGTACACCCAAACAGGGCTGGGCGATATATCGAATATATTCGATGTATTGTAATATCAATTAATATGCGATATAGCAGATGACTATATCGTCATATTCGAGTTTTCAGTGTTTGCGCTGTACACCCCTGAGGGGTAGTTACGTTACTTTAGTCAGTCATAAAGTGTGTAGAGGAGCCCAGGTTGCAGTATAACAGTTACTGAAAGGCTGTGTGTTGGGTTTGCTGCCAAGTTCCTGTTTATGTAATGTTACCACGGCGTCTTCTGCTCTTCACAGCAGAGTTGGTCCAAATGTGAAAAGCTAGATAGTTAGCAGCTACGAGCCATTGGGATTTTGTTTTTGTTTTTGGCTGTGGCGAACAACAAACCCTCTAGTCTCACACACTGGTTACCCACAAGGCCACCTTCCTCGGCCGGTAACCCAGGTGCAGTCAGGCTGTGGGTGAGCTATCCAGAGGTGGAAGAGGAATTCTGGTCCATTGCTGAAGCAGAATTCAAACCCCACTTTACCCCATTAACACTCCACTACAAGTAAGTTCTGCATTCTAAAACCTTACTAAGGTAAAAGTATGATATCAGAATTGACTTAAAGTACTCATTGCGCAGTAAAATGTTCCCTGTCAGTGTTTTCCTGTTATATCTGGTGTTTCTGGATTAACATTACTGCTGCATTAATGTGTCTGTTGCATTTTACTGCTGTAGATGGAGACGGTTGAGCTCATTTTAACTGCTTTATATACTGTTGGGTAATTTAATCTACAGCAGGGCATCATATTCTACAAGATCATCATTTGTTTGCAATATTTGAGAATGTACGGTGTGTTATTTTAGAGAAAGTGTGAATATCGAGCTATTTAACCTATATCGCGGCATAGCCTACAAATATCAAGATATTATTTATAAGCCTCATTGCCCAGCCCTACACCCAAACCTCTAACTGTCACTCTTTAAAAATCCCCCCCGAAACCATAAAATGTCAAACAGATACAAACCAAAAGGCTTCCAGCTACAGTCCATGTCTGTGTGGAGAGATGGCAGGGAGGGCTGCTGGCTGCCTCTGCTCGAGGCAATGGTGGCTAGCTCACTGACAGATGAGCAGTTCTTATGGAGCTCGCTCTGTCAATACAAAACAACAAGTGCACCAGTCAGTTGGCCAGAACACCATGTGTAACTGGCACAGACTGTGATGTGAAATATGAGCCTGTGATGGAAAGAATTAATCTAACTCTGTTCGTTATCCATACAAGTTTCACTTCTTACATGAAATAAAAATAACTGTCATTTGATGACATACAGACATATTTGACACCACAGGGACGAACAGAAGGCTGACTGATTGGCTTTTTCTTTACATCTGTTCTGTCATATAATAAACAAGCAAACATGTCATGATATATTACGGTGCCAACAATGTCTTTTAGAGAGAGAAAGAGAACTGAATTTTAAACTTTTTTCTACGGTGTCTGCTTGTTGTGGAGAGGAACGCCATGGTTCAGCACATTTTCACCACAGAAAACAGCTTGGTCTATAATGGGGCGGCTGTGGCTTGGTGGCGGAGCGGTCGTCCACCAATCGGAAGGTTGGCGGTTCGATCCCGGCTTCCCCTGGCCATGTGTCGAAGTATCCTTGAGCAAGATACTGAACCCTGAACTGCTCCCGAAGCTGCGCCTTCGGTGTGTGAGTGAGTGAGTGTGACTGGTTAGTTTAACTTGTACTGATGGGCAGTTAGCTCCTGCCATCAGTGTGTGAATGTGATGTAGTGTAAAAGCGCTTTGAGTAGTCAGAAAGACTAGAAAGGCGCTATACAAGTACAGTCCATTTACCATTTACATGGCAGAAACCTAGCTGGAGCAGGCAATTCACTTGTTTGGATTACAGTATGTTCAGAACAATTGTTACTGTGTCAAAATGTTAGTTTCCCATTAATTACCTAGTCTAATTAATGAACTGAAAACGTTTTTCTACTTCTCATAGTGACTTAAGATCTCTAACATTGTGTTTTGCGCTGTTGCTTCAGCACTGTCCACAGTGTCTCTGAGGCAGCCCCTCTCCCCCCGGACAGCAGAGCAGAGAGATGGTGAACTCTTGTAAAAAGTACCCAGACTTTGGGAAGATGAGTAAATCGCTGTTGTGGTTATAATTTGTTAGGGCACAGTGCGTTCACTCACAAAATGTGAATGGATAACTTCAGGACATTGTGCTGACTTCATCAGTGAGTGGAATGTGAAAAACTACGTGTTTTTTTTAAATATATATTGTAATGATGTAAAAAAAAAAGTGCAAAGTTTTAAGTCAAATAACATCAAATGTTCTTGAGGGAGTACCCCCACACCCAAAGACCACAGCACTTTAGGATTAAATTGCAAGAGCACAAAGTTCTTCACAGGTCTAGCCTCTTCATTTTTCTCTCAAGGTCCACCAGATGATGCATTTAACTTTAAAATGTACAAAACATGCCTGGACCCCCCTAGAGGGTTTGAGATCGACCCTCCACCCACCACAGTCTCACAAAATCCTGTGGGAAACACTGGAATTGTTTTCCTAAAACATTAAACAGAAAAATCTGGACTGACGGTATGAATAAATTGACTCTCTTAGACATCGCCTTCTTCACCGTGTCACCTGAACTAAGAAATGACCTACAGTTGGACAGCCCTTACCATTAATTAATTTACCATGTACCAGACCACCAACCCGCAGTCCAAAGGAACACTTCTTAATGACCTACACCAAGTCTCATTGATTTACAAGTCATTTTAAACGTTAATTACAAATGAAAATTGTAGTAAGTGTACCTGCAAAGAAGAATAAAAAGAGTCAAACAATATGAATAAATGATACAATCACATCACTAATAAGGATAGCGGGTGCACTGATGAATGTGCTGTCAAGCATTTGAGAAGATAAACTCCACAGAATATTCTCCCTGTGTAGTTTGAGATCAAGCATTTCAGTCACCTTCCATATTACACCAATTTGTTTCTATATTCTAATCAAGCCTATACTCTGAAATCACCAATTTCAGATTCACCATTTAACACAACAGCTCAGAAAAACTCTGAACTGTTGCACAGCACTGTATGCCAGCCTTTTTACTTTTTTTGGGATTTAGGTGTGAATGTAGTATTAGGCAGACAATGTGCAAACTGATTCTGTCCTATGTTGCAAGGTTTTCACTAGTTATGTTTTCCACAACATTTTCTTGCACCAAAACAGCCTCTGCAACGTATGATTGATGATAATTGTTTAGTATTGCTAATTGTACACAGAGACCCCTGTGATCTGAGGGCAGACGCACCATCACCTCGACCTAATACACAGTTCCTTACCTAGGATTACTGGTAATGCACTTTGTATGATACATATCTTACAACCAGCACTGAGCTGCTGTGAGCAGCCGCTGTTTTGTGAGAAGTGCCAGTAACACAAGAGTCCCTGGACAAAGCCTGAGCCTAGTCTATCATCAGGGGAAATTTCAACAGAATGTTGTCTTTAGTCTTAGACGGGGCGTTATCGCTTTCCAGGAAACTGGCTCAGGGTATGTGGATGTACAACAATGAGCATGTTACCTTGACGATGCTAATGGGTTTCCTGGAGAGGTGGAAGCTGGTGTAGAGCAGGAACGTGAGTATGAAGGTGAGAGCTCTGTACCTGCAGAGAGAAAACACAAGAGGGCAGCACTGAGACCTGAGGGACTAGAGAAGAACTGAATGGAACCAGCATGTTCAGTTTCGGTTTAAGGTGAGGGCTGACACGACACAGCTTACACTTGGAATGCATTCAAACTTGCTTGCTCTCCTTCATTGTCAACAAGACATGCTAAAACCACAGCACACACATATTTGCAGAGATAACTTCATAAAGATTACGCCACCTCTCAAAAGTAGCAACTGATGCAATCCACAGCAGTCAAATAAAAGCAGATAGTACTTTTTGTATATTTTCTGGCATTTTGTATAACATTAATGCATACTCAAAAGGTGTGTGGCTAACATCATGCCTCTCCTGGTCTTAATATGCAACAAGCAAATACATAAAACATATGTAATCATCAGCCAGAATGAGTGTGACGCACTCTACAACTGATTCGACCTCCCACACCTGGCTGACGTGTTAAAACACAAGTCAGACAACAGGGAAAAAAAGTGTTGTGAAATATTTAGGCACACAAAGAATAAGCAATTTAACATGTGGCTGAGGTCTGAATCACACATTAAATATGTGATGAGACTATAATCCTGCAGACATGTTCCTTCTAAAAAAGGGAGATACCAACAAAATACAATGTATGAGGCAGCTGAATTACAATGTGGTCAAGCTGTCCACAGTTTGCAGTAGAGGCAGTGAGTTAATAAAGGTCTGCTGCACTGCTGCTGTAGCCTGCAGCACCACTACAGAAACCATTTAAAAAAAACAAACAAACAAAAAAAAATAAAATAGAACTGAGCTGTCTGTACTCCTGACAAAGCCAAGTTTTCTCATTCATCATCTGTCAATGTAACAACCATCTACATCTTCATGCAGGATATCCTGTAACTTGAATGTGTACTTTGGTGGCTACGGGTCTGGCTGTGAAATTAACTTGGGTTTGTTTGCCATACGGATGTCTGTGTGTGTGTGTGCGTGTGTGTGTTCAGTGGTAATGAGCAACTCGACCGTAATCACCAACTGCTGGAGAGCAAACAGTTGAAGCTGAGCCAGAAATCTGCCTCTTCTGTTCTACAGTACTTCAGGCTGGCTTTTCAGGCTCTTTAGCAGACACTGGAGAAGGACTGAGGAGCCGTTTGACAAGAGCAACTGGACACATCCTTGTGCTGGTTGGCATGCTGTGAGCGTGTTCCAGTGTATGTCAGCACGTGTTCTGAGTATAGCAGGCTCTAACCCGGCTGTCACTGACAGCCTCAGCGTGGCACACAGCACACTGTGTGGTAAAGCTGAACATGACTAACGGAACAAAAATATCAAACTCGCAGTACAGCCTACTGCAGCTTCATGTTTGTTTTATAACAGGACACCTGAAGCACAAGGGCCCTCAAGAGTTCAAACCAAGTGGCCATGGAATATGCATGAACAATGAATTGTTGTTGTTTTTTTCAAAAAATCACAATTTAAGATGAGTCCTATGCAAGGGCCGCAATTTGAATGACATTATTAAAGTCTTAACAAGCTGTAAGAAGTGAAAATGTAAGTCAGCTACTGTTCAATAATCTTAATATGACACCAAGTTTACTAAGATGTAGATAATAAATATTAATTACCTCAGATGACCAAAGTTGGCTGTCTGGTTAATAATATAATATATAATAAGCTTTATGCATGCTGGTGTCTGTACTAATTCTTGTTGTTGTACATTCTTGCTGGGCCCTCTTCTTCTGCAATGGTTTGGTGGCGCATACTACTTGTCTCGATGGGACAACTAACAGTCGTCGCATGGCGGTAGTGGATAGAAATAGATATTCATTGACATTTCCTTTTGCGGATATTCTTGAAATTCAGTTGAAATGGGTGATACATTTGGATGGAAACCTAGCTTATGTTGTGTGACTCAGAGTTGGAGCACATGCATGTCTTTCATTAGCATGAAACTCTCCCGGTTAAGTCATCAGTCCATAATATTCACAACTGTGTAAGAAAATATTTTTTCAAGTTGAAGGTACAAGCCTGTGCACGTCAAAGCTTAGAGGTAGACATTAACTGCTCCTGATGAAAAGATGGCAGGTGCTGCAGATCTACATTTCTCATCACACCAAGGCCATTCATCTTGTGATGAAGCACCTATCAGAAGTCTTATCAAATCTGAACCGTTCTGCAAAACTTCACAGATATGAGAAGATGTGGGATGTGATTCATTGTGTCCGTTTTTTTCCAATAATGTTGCTACTCATTGATGCACAACCTGTGCGCGTCTGCTTGTCCAGAGCAATCATTGCTGATCACCTGTGCCATGGAAATAAGCAGAATCACCTCAGGGTCTGGCTGGGCAAAAACTGGCCATGCGCTGGGAAATGTCTGTCAAACACTCGTACGAAGGTTTCCATCACAACCTGCTGGGCTACCCCGCAATCGATTCCTCTGTTCTGCACCATGGACGGGCTGTGATACGGAAACAGCCCAGCCTCGAAAGATACCGGGATTCCTGCTCATGATCCTTCTGCTCTCCAGGGATGTCCAACTAGATCCGGGACCAGTTACTCAGGGAGTATCGCAAGTGAGTGCCTTAACAGAGTGAGCTTGACAAACAGCGGGAATAATGATATAGTAAAGATAATACCGCCACCACTCTCCGGGAATCTTAACAAGGACCACTGACTGCCTCACAAAATCTGATATAAGTGCCTCCGAGTGTCAGAACCCTGCAGTGAGGAACCAGAGGCTATCTAAAACTGTTGAAACTGTCAATCATGCGAAGGTCCCATGGGCTCCGAAGTTGAAACAGAGAGGACTTTTTGGTGGACCATGTAACGTCAAAAATATTGCTTCAAAGAGCAAACAGTTGATTCATTTATTGTCTAACTTAACTCTGGACTTTCTCTGTACATCTGAAACATGGTTACAACAGTCAACTCCCGCTAATGTATTTATGGTGCCTGGACATTTTAGATGGGATAGAACTTTGAGAAGGGGAGTGGGTAGCTACATATGTGAAAAATGGCATTAACGTGTTGTCTTCAAAGGGGCTAACACTCTAGAATGTCGTGTTACAAATACTCTTGTGCCAACAAATGTCATTAATTGTTATGTGTATACAGACCCTCATTCAACACATTTTATGATCAACAAGAGCTAGCTACTGTTAGCCATTCCCCGGCAGCTCCCGAGCAGCCGGGAATCCAGGGCGGCTGGGTGACCGTCCGAAGGAAGCATAGCCCTAGGCCGAGGCCCATGGTTCACCACCAACCCGTTCCCATTTCCAACAGGTTCTCCCCACTCAGCGACGCACCCGCTGAGAAACCAACTCTGATTATTGGCAGCTCCATTTTGAGAAACATGAAGTTAGCGACACCAGCGACCATAGTTAAATGTGTTCCTGGTGCCAGAGCGGGCGACATTGAATCATATTTGAAACTGCTGGCTAAAGATAAACGTAAATACAGTAAGATTGTTATTCACGTCGGTGGTAATGACACCAGATTACGCCAATCGGAGGTCACT
>CM022488.1:27485333-27508971 GCA_011952105.1 Coreoperca whiteheadi | reverse complement strand
GAAAGAGAGGAGAGAGAGTGTATGTCTGTCTTTTATACACATATATGTGTATATAAGAGACAGCTTTTGTTTTATATCATCTAAATATTTCTAATATTATAATATATATATATATATATATATATACAACAATTTTGCCATCATGGCTGTATAGGTTATAGTTTTGATGCTATAAATCTATTCTGTACTTACATCTATTGCATGTCTGTCCTTCCTGGGAGAGGGATCCCTCCTCTGTTGCTCTTCCTGAGGTTTCTATCATTTTTTCCCCTGTTAAAAGGGGTTTTTTGGGTAGTTTTTCCTTAATCGAATAGAGGGTCTAAGGATAGAGGGTGTCGTATGTTACAGATTGTGAAGCCCTTTGAGGCAAATGTGATTTGTGATACTGGGCTATATAAATAAAATTGAAATGAACTGAATTGAACTTACAGAAATCCTGAAAGAGTGCAATCACAGCAAAAAATGAATTCTTGTGGGTGATTTCAACTTGAAATGGGAGGATAAATTAAAGAGAAAAAAATAAGAATCATTATAGACAAACATCATCTAAACTCTCAAGTACAAAATTAGACTTGATACCAGAAAAAAGAACAAAAACCTACAACTTTAGTTTGGAACACATGTTTTACTACATGTTAACCTATATGAGAGTGTTTTAGGATGAGATTTGCTTAACCAGAATGACCAACCATTCAGGAGAAAGGGGCCCTCAAAGTTGACCCATATTGGACTTGAATCCCACCTAAAGCCACAGATATCTTCTTCAAAAATAAACATAACAGTATGGTTCTATGATTATCGGAAAGCTTTCAAACAAGGTTATCCACAATTTCAATACTTTTGGGCCAAAATTTAAAAAATTGGTGTTTGTTTTGTCCTTAAACCTAAATTTGCAAAAAAACGTGTTAAAGTCTGATTTTATTTTATACGGTCACATTTTATTCATTTTGTTTTGTATACAATATCCTTGTTTTTTTATTTGTCTAACAAAAACTTGTTGCTAACATGGTGTGTGAGCGTGATGTTCTACTCGGTGTAACTTTGTATTATTTGTCTTGTCTTTTCTCGTTTGTTTAGTGGTGTTCTATCACTGTGTGGATGTTTTAATTGTGACCTGCCAAGGGACTGCAGATGAAAGCTAGCTTTACGCTAACTCTGGTACAATATATCAAATGGTAACATTTTTGTTTGATATTGTACATGGTCCTAGGCCTGTCACGATAACAAATTTTGCTAGATGATAAATTGGCCAAGAAATGATTGCAATAAACGATAATATTGTGGCTTTTAGTTGCTACTGTTTTACAACAAATGCGACATACCGGCTCGCTCAGGGTAAGTGGTTCACCCCGGTCATTCGGTTGAATGCAAAGTGCTCCCACACTGCAGCTGTCGCTTTTTCTTTTTCTTTTTTTATTCCTCCAACTCACAGCTAGTGTCTTCTCTCTCTTCCCGGCAGTCCCCTCAAGCACTCCCGCCTTCCCACACAAAGACCATGTGACTAACAAGAGGGTTCACTCATCCTACGCCAAGGAACCGAGAGTTGTCATCCAGTCTCTTTGGTAGAGAGAGAGACGAGGAAAACAAACAAGCATACAAATGGAAATGATCGCGACTGGAAAAATTATCTAGCTCATTTTTGTTATCTTGCGATTAATTGATTTATTGACTATCGCGACAGGCCTACATAGTCCCTTTAATATAAAATAAAGATCAAAAGACTGGTTTTGTTTGTTGGGACAAACACCTGAACAACAGAAAAAACACTTAATCTCGTCTTCACCCTCTTATCCGTTTGGCAAACAACAAAACTGCATCACAGCCAACATCTGGTAAGAAGTTTCTGTCTTCTTAACTTTGCTGCCACACAGCCCCTGCCAGTGACTGGGCAGCTACAGACGCATCAGGTTACTCTGCCGAGTTGCACCTTTGTTCAGTCCCCTCCTGCTCTCTGTGATCACGCCACAGTGAGACAATACAGCAGGGGTGCCGTGGGGGGGCGGGGGGATTTGGACAATTCTAAGGGCCTGTGAGTTAGAAATTATTGGAGTTTGGTAATATTTTTCAACATTAAATTATTAAACTATCATTAATAGAATATTTCATTTACAACGTAAAACTAACGGGTTTTGTTTCCTTTTTTTGTTTTTGGCCAAAGGCACGAATGATACTTGCTAACAGTGAGCGAGGAGGGAGTGCCGGTGTAATGTATCATGTCTCAGCTTCCTAAAGAAAAATCTGGCTTACAAAAGCGAAAAGACAGAAAAGAAAGACAGGCGAGAGACCGTAGGTCACCCAAGTTTTCACAAAGAAAGGTGAGTGTAGTCTGTGAGTGGTGGACATTAACCTGTTAGCTTAGTCCATAGTGAAATAGGCTAATTTTGCTCCCCGAACATTAGTTACTTAATATCTTCACTGAATTTGGCGCGTTTACATTTCGCTCCTCTTTCAGCTGACATTGAATCAATGCGGGCAAACTTTTAGCAAGCTAGTCATACTAAATCAGCTGTCCCTGCACCTGCCTGGTGCCAGGCTCAACAGATGCAGCTTTGGGTTCAGTAGCCCTGTCTCCCCATCCCCCTAACAATGACCCAGCCCTACTCCCAGATGAAGGAGGAGGTGAGCAGCATTGCTTTGAATGACATGTAAGTTGGCATAATGCAGGGGTCCAGACTTTTATCATGAAAAAAACAGAAAAATTATTAAATCCTTAAACCTAAATTTCAGTATCTTTTCAATGATTAGAATTCAAACGCTGGGATTTTTTCCCTACATAAGGATCATTACATGAAACTAAAATAAACAGTCTATAGTCTGTATTGGATGCTGGACCGTTTAAAGCATTGAGTGACTTGGTCTGTATTAAAGTAAATGTAAAGGGACTGTACTGCACCTCTCTAGTCGTCCGACTACTCAAGGCGCATCGACACTACAAATCACATTTACCAAGACACACACATTCATACACTGATGGCAGGAGCTAACTGCGCATTAGTACAAATTGAATTAATCATTCACACACACCGAAGGCGCAGCTTCGGGAGCAATTTGGGGTTCAGTATCTTGCTCAAAGGATTACTTCGACACATGGCTGGGGGAAGCCGGGATTGAACCGCTGACCTTCCGGTTGGTAGACGACCCGCTCTGCCACCAAGCCACAGCTGCCCCCAATGACAGCCAATGTTAGAATAATACCTTCAAGTCATATGGCCAAAGTCTTTCTCAATGGCACTGATGCAGACTGAAATATGGTCGTTTACCGACATCTAGTGGTGCTGATACGCAACTGCAGGCAATTTGGTTCAATATTCTACAGGATTCAGTGGTTTATTTTTTTCCGTGGTGCATTAAGTTAATTTAAGTCAACAAAATGGTAGTAAATGAAATTCTGGTTATAAAGTTATTACAAGTGGTATTATAGGATATATTATCATATCATGTACACTCTACATAGCCAGGCCCTTTTTCAAGTGATAGTTCACACATTTCTTATAAAGGGTATCTGTCTCGCATCAAATAGATTTGCATATAACATCTGCACACTAATATTTTCACAGCTCACTGACAGTAAATATCTTACAGTAAGTATTGACTACGAGAGAGTTACAAGCCTGAGCTTTGAATGGGTCGACTGGGTTCTGGAGGTGTGGTTACAGTAATTGCACAGTGTTGGCATGGCCTGTGGTGGTGTCGTGGTGGTGCTCAATGGGTTATCAGTATTATAAAGAGTACGGTGTAGTCTAAAGAAATTAATTGATATGGATTTCTCGGGGCCAAAATTCCTGGCGGAGCCCCTGCAATTCAGCTGGATTAACGATATAGTAGTAGTATACTCACAATATAGGTTTTTCGGTTTCTGTTGTTAGACAACTGAAGGAGTATAAAATAGTGATTTTTTTTTTGCGCCTCAATAATACTACCTGTTAACCAGCAGCCATTCCCAAGACGCTGCACTGCATTGATCATTTTATAATCACAAAGCTTACTGACGAAATGTACATACAGGTACAACAGCAGCTCTGCAGTGTATTGACTATATTAGCGTTTAAAATCAGTGATCACAGAGAAGGTCTGACAGAAAATTCTTCTTAACTTTCGTGCCACACAGCCCTTGACTGACCCTCACTGGGCTGGCTTATGTCACTGTTTTGGAAAAACTCGTTTTTTGGGCGAGAAAAATTATGTTTTAGTCCGGACAGAGCGATGACATGAAGAGAAAAGGATGTGTTTACAAATTTAACCAGCTTATTGTGGACAGTAGAACTGATTAAACCTCCTTCAAAGTCAATCATCAAGTCAAAGTATCTTTGAAATTTGTACCTCTGGATACATTAAGACTGGATAACAGAGAATGTTTAAAGATTTCTTGATTCTGGTGTTCAGTAGGATTTAGGATTTTGTACTTTTTTACCCATATTTACTATTTTGTATCACTTTTGATGACAATTGTTGTTTACAGCAATAAGGTTGTATAGATTAAAATCATAGAAAATTTGTACAGGATGGTACAACCATTTTCTACACTGTCCTAAACTTTTTGTGTAATAAATGTGCTTACTTGTAAAAGCACATCAGTAATGTCAGTGACATTCTTTCTATGGAATTCAGTGCCACCGGCCCATGTTGACTGGTAATATTCCACCTTGTAGGCTGCTGTATAAAGAGTAACGGTTGACAAGGGAGATCAGATATTGACACAGGTAGAGCCTGACTGTCTATACAGTGCATCCACTCATCTGTCTAACAACACCTGTGTCAAAGACAAACATACACAATAGGACTAAGATTGTGTCAGAGTAAACGTTGCAGGTCAGAGGACAAGACAGACATGCAGTCATTTTGTGTGAATTTTGCATCTAAAAATTTATTTCAACCATTAGTGGCACCATCACAGAGGCCCACAGGAGATTAGGCTGGGTTCATAAGAAATTGTAAATGACTGCATTTATATAACGCTTTAATCAAAAGGCTCTACAATTTTGCCTCTCATTCACACACGATCAGTAGACGACCCAAACTGAGCCACAGCCAGCCCAAATATAATTTAAATGCCTGCACTGTCAAACAACAACCATTAGAACAAAGACAGACCACTGAAAAATACTGTGCAGTGTAGATGAATATGGCAATCTTATGTTAGTTTTATCAAGCATTTTTTTTAACAATGGAACACATGACCGTACAATGTGAAAAGGTACCTAACTAGCACTAAACAGCAGAGAGACAAAGTTAGTGACTAGCTGGTGAACATACTAGTGGAGCATTTAGCAGCTACAGGGAGAGTGAATATTGAACTAACATCCATCAGGTGGACACAAAGACTACTCCAAATGAATGCAAATGTTGCTCTGTGTCTGCAGGATGTGTAAATAAGGAACTGTTTGCTAACACCTTCACCACATCACTTCAACACACACACACACAGCGCTGCCCCCAAGCATCCCAAAGAAATAAAATAAATAGTTCTCAGATGTTAAATGTTGTGTAATCAATCAAGTATCTGTACAAGAATTTTGTCAAGATAAAATAAGGTCTAAAAGTGGCAAAATTTTGATATAAATGTGGAAGTAATTATTATGGCAACCCAGCGCAATAGTGCGGCCTATTCTATCATCAGCGATTTACAGTCCGTTTTACTCACAAGCTAACTACAGTAACTCCAATTTGACTGCTAGACAGTGTTTTTTGTCAGGCAAAACGCCCTCTATGGAATGTAGTCTTTCCTGTACTCATTTAGCTGCTATGCACCCGAAGTTGCAAATATCATCTGAATGCGTTGTCTGACCTTACTGCTCAACCCACATGGATAGAAAGGTCTGTATGTGCTGATTGTTTCACTGAAATGTCCATATAGCACAGAAATATCTAAATAAGAGCTCTTAATAAACTGTGACCTTGTAGAAATAGTTTTGGATGGGGAAAAATTAAACTAGTAAACTGATTGACTTACATATTCAAATGACTGATTGTCAACGACTGAAACTGTATGCAAACTGTTCACATCAGTTTCACATCAATGGCAAGTTGGCAGTCAGAAATGAAAACGCATACAAAATATCAAAGAGTGTGAATGATTAAACAGTGATCTGAAATACAGATTAGATTAATTTATTTGTAAGGGGACAATGCAATTTCATAAAAACACATGAACAAACATGAGTAACAAAAAGCCAGAATTAGCCCAGACGCTATTTTTCTTCTGTAGTCCACAAAAATACAGAGGAAAGACGAACATGTAAAGAGACGACACACACATACATACACACACACACACACACCCCAGTCAGAGTCAGATTCAGACTCACCACTGGTCCCTGTCGAAGGACACCAACAGGCGGATCCCAGGAGGAACAGAGGCCATGTTTGGACACAAGTTTGACAATCAGTGAGAGGCAGCTGGTGTGAGCTCACGCTGAAGAGGCTGATGAAGACATGGCGGTGCTGCCTCGGCTCATGGCGGACACAATGAGCACTGGAGCTGGATGGAAATATCAGGAGTCTGGAAATAAGAGAGGCAGAGGGGTGAGAAGAAGAAAAAGAAGTGATAAGAGTGGAGAACAGGTGTAGCTGAAGCGATAAAAGAAGGAGGCAGGGAAATGGTGAGGTCCATCAGTGAGGGCATGGAAAAGTCACAATGACCATAAAGGGCCGGTTTTCACAGCTGGTGTAATGGGCTCACTTGTCATTTTGTTTCTACCACTCAGCTTAATCCACATACGGCCTGTGTCCATCAGAGCATAAAAAGCAGGCTCACATGTCAGAGTTTGACAGTCAGAAACTTAAATGAAGAGGTCTTACAGTAGCTATGCTGAACCTTGCAAACCCAGTGCTGATTAGGCCTGGCACGATATCTACTCTTGTTGGACAATATATGGTCCCAGCAATAAGTGCGACAAACAACATTATTGTCATTTTAAGGGCATTTGCATCTCGGAAGGCACCAGGCTCATGAATCTCAGATCACACTGTCAAACTAGGCAGTGCCAATCCAATATTCTAATTACTGCATTGCCTATTTCCCACCTCAAATGTTTTCAGAAACACATTTTAGTGTACCGTTTAGCTTTAATTTGAGAAGGTTTGTGACCAGGCCGAGTTTTTTTCCTGTGTGAAAACGGACCAATGCTCCGCTCAACACATTTCGCTGCTGTGATTGTATGTCTTTCAAATTGGTCTATGTCACGTGTCTGTATTGTGTGTGACGTCACCCAGGCACCATTTTTGAGGGTATAGCTACAGTGAGAATAACGTTAAACACCACAAGATTTAAAGCAATCCAACCCATTAAATCGTCAAACTGGAGAAACAAAAGCAAGCAATGACGCCAGGGACCGTTATTTGTCCAACTTGTCATCTATTAACAACACCAACAACACTGGGCGGCTGTGTTTTTTTGGAAGAGGGGTTGTCAACTAATCGGAAGGTTGGCAGATCAATCCCGGCTTCCCCCAGCCCTGTCGAAGTGTCCTTGAGCCAGATACTGAAACCCAAATTGCTCCCGACTGTGTGAATGTGTGTGAAAGTTATATTACTTTGTAATGATGAGCAGTTAGCTCCTGCCATCAGTGTGTGAATGTGTGTGTGAAAGGGGTGAATGTGATATGTAGTGTGAAAGCACTTTGAGTAATCGAAAGGCGCCATACAAGTACAGTCTATTTACAAAAACTTGAAGTGGACTGCGCATTGCTGCCTCTAACCTCGTACTTGGATATTAGAACATTATCTTTTTTGCGGTATAAGTGCGTATACATATGTGCGTATGTGAACTTCTCAGAAACTATAAATCCCTTGAAGCCCACTGACATTTCACCAATAGATGGGTGCAGGATTTGTTTACATTTCGACCACAGGTCTGTGAAAATAGTCATAACAGCAAAGTTGGCTGTAATCAAGAAAACCTGTGCTTAGCATAGCAGCCTTCAATTTTAAAGAAAGATATACAAATTGGGGCTGTAATGATGATGGTATGGTCAGGTTATTCTGTATATCATCAGGGCTGTGCTTTGGCCAATATAAGTGAGCCCATGTAGTATTTATGGTTGGTTTGTTTTGTTTATTTCGAACATGAACATAAAAGTCATTACATTATTATTATAAATTATTTACAACGTGTTCAAAAAGGAGTAGGAAGAAGTAAAATTGATCTAATCCTACTGCTTTTTTATACAACATAATTGCTTAAGCATCCTGAAGTTATTTACCGCTGTGAATGTACATTCAGCATGTTTAATCAAAAAATTAACAAAATCATGTCATCATGAAACAAACCAACGTCTGACATAGTACTAAAGTAAACCAGAAACCACAATTTTGTGTATTATACCTCTCCAATAAAGTTTTTTACCCACTTGTAAATTTTCTTAAATTTGTACTTATTATGTTGATTTCCAAATGTTCACCCCACAAACTGCATCCTTTGTATTAGCTGATGGACTTTGCTGTTTTGCTGATGTCATGTTTTACTGTTGATCTGTTAATGTCAAGCTCTAGCATTTCATATTATGTAGGGACAGTTTCCAGTAGGGTTGCAACTATGCTGACAGCCCTGCAGATGAAGACAAATCTAGCAAAGGATTTAACACTGTTGTCGTCGGTCGTCTCTTGCGATTTGGATTTGTGGACTTCGAAAGACTGCGTTGTGTTACGTGTTGCACCTGACCTACTGCTCTGGTGTCCTGTCTTGAAAGGGCACAGCAATTGCTTGTGTGTGTGTGTGTGTGTGTGTGTGTGTGTCTCCCTGAACTTGGAAGCGGTTACTTCACTCTCAAGACAGATGCCAGTTGGAGAGATTTCTGATCCAGCAGGGAATCAGAAAAGAAACACGGCAATGCTTGACATTTCCCACTTTTTAACCGTCAATGATAGTATTTTTCAATGTATTGTTGATGAAGAATCTTGCTTACTTATTTCTTTCAACAAGTAAGTTAAGTAAGTAACTTAAGTAAGTGAGCAGCAGAAATGGTACTGAAAGAAGAGCCGTTTGGGAGCCCTAAGAGCCGGCTCTCAGGAAAAGGAACGGAACCTTAAGATCCGGCTCCCTTCAGAGAGCCGTAATTCCCATCAATAATCTAGTATCCATATTTTGGTATCGATCCGCCCACCCCTAGCATGAATAATCCCCTGTCTGCTACAGTAGGAACCAAGGAGCTTAAATCAGTGCGTTACAGCCAAGAAATCTATGAATTTCAGTCCTGAGACCTTGATCAGTAGACTTTTAGAATCACTGCTACAATATACAGTTGCAAAGTCATGCGAGATAAATAGCTTCCTGGAGCTTCACCTTATGGTAACTGGAGACCAGCAGACCACAGCTCTAGGGTGCATTTGTAACCTCACCAAACCAGTGGCTCCTGCTGCATCTTTATCAAAGTTCCTAGTTCCCAGCAAAACATGTCCAAACCAAACCTAACAGAACCCAGCCAGACAAACAGACCGGAGAGTGAATTGACGCTTTAAATTTTTCGTCTGATCCAAGTATTTGCCGAGGCTGAGAAGAGCATCTGAAACCTCGGACGTGGACCGTACCCGAAGCTACTGCGTGTCGGTTTGGACTATTATGCGATCTTTTCTCTCATTTCCCTCCTGTAACATTAGCTATATCACATACCAAACAGTAACGTTAGCCATTACTGAAACGAATCCCCAATTATCAGTGATGTACCGACAAAGTCAAAAGAGATAAGGCTTAAGAATAGCGAAACCCTGCATGTGAAATAAATTACATTTCCCCGTATATTTGACACAATACGGTGCTAACGTTAAACGTGAAAACGCAGGCTAAAGCCGAGCTCCCTTATCATTTATCAACTGCCTACAACCGACGTTCGGTCTCGTTATTAACGTTACTCGATTCGCCACAAAACACTCCATTCCTGCTTAGCTTACCTCGTACAGAAAACGGTTGTGTGTCTGTTTCTGCCTTCAGTTGAACGACATATCCTCAATCGGACGGAAAATTCGACGGTTTTCTGTCTGTCATTTGAACGACATGTCCTCCACTTCCTTGATGTGTGAAAGCTAGCGACTGTCACCTCAAGGCCACTCACACGCAGCTGGGCCGGCCGCGGCGCGCGCTCCCCTCTGCTGCTCTGACGTCACCCCCGGCTCCTGCCGCCCTTCAGATACTGTAGCTGTTTGATCCTTGACCAGAGACCCGCCTCACTGTGGTCCATGGTCAAATATCTCCACTATCACTGCACGGAGAGCCGCCATAATTGGTACAGAAAGCCCCTTCATTCATTATTAATAATAGTTCCGACTTCCCCTTTCCTCTATCAGACCAGCATTTCCTCTTGTACATGACTTGTTCAGAATCTGAGGCAGGACCCCTGATATTTGCTGGATACATGAATGGTTCCCAGATTTTGATCACGTGGCATTTGGGAAGAAATTTTCTTTTGTCATACATTATCAAAACACATGTAGGCCTACCAGTGTTGTGATCATTCACTGATTTGAATTAAGGGTAATGAAAGGTAAACTATGATCGCAACAAATGCTGTTTGATTTCATCTGTGGACCTTTGTTGCATGTCATTCTTCTTCTTTTTCCCCTTATTTCCTGTCACCTCTATACTGTCCACTTTTGAATAAAGTTAAGAGTATTTTTATTTGAGTGTCACTAATGTTTTGCCGATCTCTGACAGATCACCCCACTAGACTGGCCATTTTAAAAGGGTTAGTCCATCCCAAATCATAAAAACCCAAACATGTTCTTTTTCTTAGCCCTAGTTGTAACTAACGATGTAGATGGTTTTAGATTTATGTACTGAGTGTTTGAAATAATTGCCTTTGAGATTTCTGCCTTTACCCCAATATAACGGAGATGCAGACGGCTTTAGTTGAAGAGTTGAGGGTTTATTAAATGTCCCAGAAGGGAAAACACACGCGAAAACACACGCGAAAACACACACACACACACACACACACACACACACACACACACACACACACACACACACACACACACACACACACACACACACACACACACACAAAAACACACACACAAACACACACACACACACACACACACACACACACACACACACACACACACACACACACACACACACACACACACACACACACACACACACACACACACACACACACACACACACACACACACACACAGGTGAATTCAATGACACAGGTGAATACAAGCAAGACATCAAGGAGCAGGAAGTAAAGTAAACAGACACAGGAGGGAACAGGCAATCTTGCGAAATAAAACAGGAAGCATCAAAACCAAGACCTAAAACGTAGACTAAACAGACAATTTCAGAATAAGACAAACTCATAGAACAAATCCCTTAGACAGACATCTGACTGAGAACTACCAATATAACAAACTTATTTCCTTCCTATTACAAGAAAACCCCACAATATAGAAAAACACTCCCATAACACCAGCTGCCTCAGACTTCCAAGGGCCCTAAAAGCCCCAGGTTCATTGTGTGGTGTTTTTTTTGTGGTACTTTGAATGAATTCCCACACAATTGCATCTGCTTATGTTTATACTGATGCTTTCTGGAGCAGACTTTCCTTGATGGGTTTCAGTCTGAAGACAGGTGGATGCAAGGGAGGAGGAGGCAGACTGCTGCTGGGTTACTGCATACAGGAGTGATGACAGTTAACACCTTGACTGAGGGGACACTGACCTCTCGTTCATCGTCCTGGCAGAGAGCAGGTTGGTAGGCCTGGGAGCATTGTAAGGGGGAAAGGCCAGTGGTAGAGCTGGGAAGGGTGTTGTGGGTATATTCCACCCAAAGCAGCTGCTTGGACCAGGAAGAGGGATTCCATCGGTTGGATGTCCAGAGGACAGGCTGACGTTGGCTACCAGGAGGCTGCAAAACTCATTCCAGAAACAACTGGTGAATTGACAACATTGTCTCCGATCAGAGACAATGTCTCTGTGGAGACCATGCAGGCATAACACATGACTCAACATCAGATCAGCAGTTTCCTTGCCAGAGGGTAATTTAGGCTTGGAAATAAAGTGGGGATGACAGGCCAGATGAGAAGAGTGCGGGAGGGGAGAAGAATCCCTTCTGGTTTGGTCTGGGAACTTATGGACTGCAACTGGCGAGGAAGGGCATCGGGTTTGACAAGCTTAGACCCTGTGTGGCAGGAGAGGGTGAAGTTGTAACGATTGAAGAACAACACCCATCTGGCCTGATGCATTTGGCAGAGCAGATGCATTCCAGATTCGGTCCAATCCACAAACAGTTGCGTGCTCCCTCCAACCAGTGCCTCCACTCCTCCAAGGCTGGCTTGATGGCTAGTAGCTGCTCCTGTTTGCCAATGTTGTAATTTATCTCTGCAGGGGACAGCTTATTGGGAAAGGAACCACAAGGATTTGGTCCTCCACAGACAGCTGTGAGAGGAAGACCCCAGCTTCAGAATCGGACGCATCCACTTCCATCATGAACTGTAGGGAAGGGTCAGGAAAGGTGAGTATGGGGGCAGAGGTGAATAAAAGTTTTCACTCACCAACAGCATCCTGAACTGAACTGGAGGTCAATGCTAAGTGAAATGATGAGGCTTTGCGGGGGTGTTTTTGAATGGATTAAATGAACAGAATGGTGCAAGAGCCCCTCCTCCATTCACTCCCCGCTTTTCCCTATTCACTCTCGAGAACAAGAGCCAACTCTTCTCCTGTGTTTCAGGTCTCTCCTCCTGATCCCTCGGTGAAGGAGCCCATGCAGTTGGGTCAAGCTCATCTTTCTCCCATGGCATGGCTCCGCAGGATAAAAGCTGGGGAGTGCCAAACCGGTCACTTCCTGGTAAATTGCCAAAAGATTTGGCTTACCAGTAGCTGTGGGGGTATTGGTAACTGTTGTTCCTATTGGTTCTATTGTCACTCCTCTTGCTTCTATTCTGCCCAACCTCCAGCAGAGGTCAATGTGACACAACCCAGTCCTAAACACCCTAATTTGTCTGCCGTTGCAGCTGCATAACATGAGTTGAGGGAGGTTTTCAGTAAAGACCTGGGGCCTCATTTATAAATGTTGCGTACGCACAAGAGAAGGCGTATGCTGCTCTCTACCCAATAATTGATATTTATAAAAAGCAAACCTGACGGGAAAATGTGCAGTCCTTCACGCAAGCTCTGACTCAGGCGTACACACAAAAACGGGTGAAATGAGAAATGGTGACACCATCTGCGGATGGAAGAAACCAGTGAAAGTGTGTGAAACTGTAGACTGTTGTGTAAAAGAAATGGCAATAATGCCTCTCATAAATAACATGAAGACTTCACAAAGCAAGTCTTACAATAAACAGCCTACACAAACACCCGTTTGATCGATCTGCAGTGTAAAACAAACAAAATCAAATGAAAATTACAACAGAAATGCAAAGTAACACATATTTGCAAAAAGAAAAGTTGAATATGTTCTGCAATAATATTGGCATGTTATGCAATTCAACCTCATAAATAATATGGTAAACAGAACGAAATAATGTACAAAACTGATATTCTCGTCAATGTGTCCGTCTGGCGGAGCAGATATAGATGCAATTAGATAGACAGATAGATAGATAATTAGAGAGATATATAGATAGGTAGATAAATAGATAGATAGATGTATTAATCGTCCACTGGGGAAATCATGGTATTCATGCATATGCCTTTAGTTTGTTTTATTTTTGATAAAATAACGTATGACGTATGTCTCAACCATTCAGAAAGCTGCAAGTAATTACATTTGCACTGAGCTATTTCTCATTTCCATGTAGATTATAACCGACATCTGTAGCTTGTCAGATGCAATTAAATGGATGGAAATAAAATGGCCACGGTCCGAGGTTGTGAGGCTACAGCATTTACGGCGTCTGCAGCCTTTTGCCACTCACATCCCTTTTTGGCATTAGTAATGCCCACACTGTGCCCTCCAAACAAGATTTCTCTCCTCTTTTCCACCTCGCCAACGATAACTTCTACTTCACATTGAGGGAAGTTAGGTTTTTTTGATTTCCTCTCTGTGTTTGCCATAATTTTGCAATCGATGAATATTAACTTATGGGCGTTTGACGGACTATTTATGGGCAACTATGGGCGTGACATGAAGCCGCAAAAGCTGCGCTACATTTAGAATTGATTGTGATTTATTAAGGGAAAAGGGCGTAGGATGTGCGTGCGCATGGTTTTATGAATCCGAATATTTCTGTACGTACGCACGTCCTATGTTTCATCCATACGCGACTTCTGACGCAAATTCTACGCAGTTTTATAAATGAGGCCCCTGGCCCTGTCTTTACCACCACATGGACTGCACCATTGTCTTACTTCCGGGTGCTTCACGCCCCGCTAGTAGGCTCTATAACCACTCCCGTCCTGAGAGAGAGGCTATGGAGAAATACTTAAGTGACTCTTTGGCTGCTGGCATCATTCGTCCCTTCTCTTCTCCTGTTGCTACAGGGTTTTTCTTTGTGGTTAAGAAGGATCACTCCTTGCGGCCCTGTATTGATTACCGTGGGTTGAACAACATAATTGTCAAGAATAAGTATCCTGAATGATGTGCGGGGAGATTTTTTGAACCGCTCTGTTTTCGTGTATCTGGACGACATACTGATTTTGGCCCAGAATATGTCAGACCATGTCCGCCAGGTTCTTCAGGTGTGGAAAGCGTTTTGTTGATTGGGGCCACAGTTAGCCTCTCCTCTGGTTTCCATCCTCAGACTAATGGACAGAGGAAGAGAGTCAACCAAGACCTGAAGGCTGCCTTATGGTGTGTGACTGCTACCAACTCCTCTTCTTGGAGCTCTCAACTAGCATGGGTGGAGTATGCTCATAACTCCCTGACGCCAGGTTTGTCCCAGTTTGAGGCATCTTTGGGTTATCTTCCACCTCTGTTTCCCTCCCAGAAAAGTGAACTGTCAGTCCCCTCTGTTCAAATGCACCTCTGCCGCTGCCGGAGATTGTGGAGGAGTATTCGCACTGCCCTGCTCCGTTCTGTGGAGCACTGTAAAGGAACCAGACACCAGAACAGTTTCTTCCCACAGGCCGTCACTCTGATGAACACTTAACACCAGTCATATAGTTTCAGGAACTATCCCTGTGCAATAACCCTGTGAAACTAACTAACATGCACTGTACCTGTGCATTTATCTCATTGTTTATGTAAATATTAACACTTTTTAAATCTGCACATGCTGTACATACTGTATATACTGTCATATCCACCTATTTATTTCAGCACCAATTGCACTCTGCGCTATTGCACTAATTGTCTTACTGTTTACATATGTTACCATGTTGCACATTCATAGTAGTGAATGCACATGTAGTAGCTTAATTAAAAAACGGAATCAAATTCCTTGTATGAGTATACATGTCTGGCCAATAAAGCTGATTCTGATTCATCGCCCCCTGCTGCTGCCGCCTGATCTCGTCCACGTTCCAGGCGCGTATCATTCCATACAAGCCATACAAGAGTTCTGCCTACGTCTTCAATTCGCACCGCACAAATACGCAAAAATACATTTTTATAAAAAATAAAATAATGCCAGTCTTCCTTGAATTCACTTAACATAAATACTTGTTTTTACCGAAGTCCAGCTTTTGTTGTGTGGGTGGTGGGGGGCCTTCTACTCTCCTTCGCACAACCTGGTGGGACTTGCTCTGTCAGTTTGACCGGGCAGTGCTGTGACTCCGAATGTTTCTTTACATTTGACATAGTTTTTTTGTAGCTAGATAACACTTTGTCGCCACAACAAATGTACCAGGTTACATAGGTAATCATGGTTCCCTGATAGGAAACGAGACGCTGCGTCAGCTGACCCTATGGGGAATGCCCTCAGCGTGACCGCCTCCGAATCTCTGTATCAACTTAGATCAATCTTGATTGGGTTTAACGTCAACACGTGACGCACGTGACGCTCGGCCCCTGCCTCGACAGGATGTCTGCTCCCACATTGAGGTACCCAGGTACGAAAAGTGCTCTGAAAGAGAGCAACTTCCCCTGGGACCACAAAAGGATGTGGTGCGCCAGTCTGCACAGAGGGCGCGACCTCAGACCGCCTTGTCGATTTATGTAGGAGACCACCCCTGCGTTGTCGGAGTGGACAAGCACGTGGTGGCCCCTGAGGTCTGGAAGAACGTGCCGAAAGGCCAACAAGACCGCTCACATCTCCAGGCAATTTATGTGCCATAGATGCAGGGTCAACCACAGACCTCGGGCTGTGCAGCCTTCCAAAACCGCGCCCCATCCGGTCCTGGAGGCATCCGTTGAAAGTGTGCAACGGTGATACACCATTCCCAGCACTGGGCCCTGGGTCAGGAACACCCATTGTCTCCACATGTCTAAGGCACGCATGCACCTGCGTGTAACCCTGATCAGGCGAAAAGGATTGCCCCTCGGGGCCGCAGCAGCCGCAGGACTCGCACCAAGCGGACCGAGCTCCTGAGGAGACGCTCACGCTGCTCGCGGTCAACCTCGAGGGCTGCCAGAACCTCTTCACACTCCTCATTTCCACAGAGACCCAGCGTGATTGCTAAAGATATGAAGACTGACGACAACAGTGAACCTCCCTTTGAACCTCCAGTTCCGCCGGTGTGCGTCACGTGTTGACGTTAAACCCAATCAAGATTGGTCTATGTTGATACAGAGATTCAGAGGTGGTCACGCTGAGGGCGTTCCCCATAGCGTCAGCTGACGCAGCGTTGAAGTTCCCTTGAAAGGGAACCTTAATATTGCCATCTTTAGCTGACACAAACTCAAAATAGTGTCTGTATTTCCAGCTAGAAAACACGCATCTCTCTCCTCCCTCCGTTGTTGTCTTCGTTTGTGTCGCTGCGTGTGTCATGTTGTGGGGGTTATGGGGTGTGTTTTGGGGATGTTTATTGTTTTCGGTCTGGTTTCTTCCTGTTTTATTTTGGTAGATGTCTGTTTCCCCCCTGTCACTGTCAATTTATTTCCTGTCCCTGATTCCCTGATTGTGTTCACCTATGATGTCCTGCACCTGTGTCTCGTTACCTTCACCTCCCCTGTAGGTATTTAGTTCTTGTGTCTCCTTGTCTCGGTGTGGGATCATTGTATCATTGTATCTATGTCAGTGTCAGTGTCGGTGTCGTGTGATGTTCGCGTGTTGCCTTCCCAGCCTTCCCAAGTGTTTTCGCTACCTCCTCGTGCTTCTTTGTTTTCCTGGTTTCCTGTCTGTTTTTTCGAGTTCGCCTGTCCACCGCTGGGTAAGAAAGAATAAAGACTCCATCCCTCACTACTGTCTGCATCTGGGTCCTCCTTACCTCGCCGTCACCACCAAACCCTAACAGCGTGATATTATTACGCATGACGTGAACTGTCCTCATGCTGAAAACAGGACTTGTCGCGACGTGACTTTACTCCCCGAGATGCGAGAAGAAAGCAAAAATATGTTTTTATTAAGAAAAATGAAAACAAATTACGCACAGTGCTTGGATAAGTAACGTTAATCTGATGACTGGTTTTGAAATAGTAACGCATTCGATTACTCGTTACTGAAAAAAGTGGTCGGATTAGCGTTACTAAGTAACGCGTTACCGGCATCATTGGTGAACACGGTGTCGATTCAAGAGCCAGAGGTCCAATTCGCACAGAGATTAGCTTCCAACGAGAAGCCCATACGGAGTCCGGACCAAGGCTACAACGAAACTGAGGAAATACATAAATGCCATGTCTCAGAAAGCGACAGGTAAGCTATCCGGCTAGCTAGCTCTAACAGAGTCCTAGTCTGACTCATAGTTTGGTGTTATTAAATAACGTTAAATGGTAGTTAGACAGTGTAACGTTACACGTGTGGAGGTACACGGGTTTGGGGTGCAACACATGATGATCCAGTGAGGGATGAGAGAGGACATTAATTAGCAGTGTTTCCTGCTCACTCACCAAACTTCATTCATAAAGCCTACAGTTTCGTTTTCCTGGTGACGTACAAAAGCATTCACATAGTGAGCTCACTTATTTTATAAGTTTCATAAATAAAATGGGTCTTAAGGTAAATTTGGCATGGATGATTGCCAACAAAACAATGCTTAACGTCGATGAAAAGGCAATATATTGTAAAGGCACATACAGACGGGAGAGAGAGACCTCTGCAAACAGCTGATTCTACTCACCTCTCGCTTCTGTTAGTGGAACAACATGACAGACAGGCTGAAGAACAACAGAGCAAGAGGGTTTCCTTTATATCATACAAATCGCCCTGTCTTAATAGTCTAACCTGTAATATTTATCCCCAATCGACTTGCACTGAATTGCTTCTAAAAAAATACGGAACAAAAGCACCTCCCGTATCAGTTCAATACGGAACACGTCTTTTAGGTTCCAATGAGGGGACGATTCCTGTCCCTTAAAATACAGAATCGTCAGTGACAGTAATGCATATGTAATGCACAAATAAAATAAAATCTTATCAAGCCAGAAAACATGTCAGATCAGTTTGTAAAAATATATTATATATATTTATGTATTTATGAACCAAACTCTTCAAGTGTATAATATTTTAGCTTTTTGTTACTGTCTACTGTAATTTTTAAAGGTAAAGTTTATTGTTCAAATGTAAAATATAATGAATATAATAGTAAATGCTGCGGCTGTAGGCAAGCTCCTTCAAACTCCGCTACATTTTTGTTTTATGTTATCTTATTTTTTTCTGGCTTTATTGCTGAAACACCTATTTAGAGATCGACAGATATGGGATTTTCTATAGCCGATGCCGATTTTTAGAGGTCAGGGTCAGCCGATGGCCGATATGTGCAGCCGATTTTTATGTGCACCCTGATTAGCATGCTAAAATGTCACACTAATAATTTATTGAACACTGATCTCTCGAATCTTAAATTTTGTGCACTGCACAATATTAAAATAAAATATTTATCTAAAGCTAACCAAACAAATCAATAACTGACCAAGTATTAAATACATAAAACAGGTAATATAAAAAAATAAATGTCAATCATTTACTTAAGTTTTAGAGTATTTATTAAGCAGAATCCAGACGTTTTGGCTTGGGGTCCTTCACATGCGGCAGTAGCACGTTCCACCACACCAATAACACAGGGCTGCCCGCGGACGGCACTACTAAACACGGATATCGGCCAATGCCGATATATTAAAAAACTGACAATATATCGGTCAACCTCTAGTTGTGATTCTCTGCCATCAACATCTCCAACCTGACAATAATGCCAGGACCGAGCTCCACCTGCTTTATTTGGTAAAAAGGGAAGTGTGAACATAAATTGAGCAAATGCTAGAAAGTACATTTCTGTTCTAACAAACGAGGTGTATCGCCTGCATCAAGTTCAAAGCGCTGCTCTTGGCCTACAAGACCACCACTGGTTCTGCACCATCATATCTTCGCTCGCTAATACAGACCTATGTTCCTGCCAGATCCCTGCGCTCTGCAAACGAACAACGTCTGGTGGTACCATGCCAAAAAGGAAAAAAATCCCTCTAGCGCACCTTCTCTGTATCCGCTCAACATTGGTGGAATGATCTGCCTGCTTCTACAAGATCAGCAGATTCTGTAGCCACCTTTAAAAAGCACTTGAAAACGCATCTCTTCCGTCAACACCTAATTGACAATCACTAACTTCTTCTTCCTTTCTACCTATTTTCAAAAAACAAAAACAAAACAAAAATAAAAACAAAAAACCCCCTTCCTATCCATACCTTTGTATACTGTGCTGGGCTTTAATCAGACTAGTTTTTTTGATGCATTTACAGCGGGGGAAAATTGGTATTTGACACATCAGCATTTTTATCAGTAAGGGAATTTCTAAGTGGGCTATTGACACAAAATTTCCACCAGATGTAGCCATCAAGCCAAATATTGAATTCATACAAAGAAATCCGAACATTTAAGTATACAAGTTGAGTCATAATAAATAAAGTGAAATGACACAGGGAATAAGTATTGAACACATTAAGATAACAAGGTGCAAAATGGCATAGAAAGCCAGGAGATTACCTGAAATCAGTCAGTATTGATAGAAAAACCCTACCCCCTATCAGTACTAATTGATATCAGCTGCTTTAGTCCTAATTGATAGCCTATAAAGGCTTCTCATTACCCAGGACGTACACAGGAAAGACTTCATGATGGGCAAAAGCAAAGAACTCTCTCAAGATCTTCTTAATCTTATCGTTGAAAAGCATTTTGATGGGAATGGTTATAGGCACATTTCCAGAATGCTGAATGTTCCTATGAACACTGTGGGGGCCATTATCCGGAAATGGAAAGAGCATCAGTTCACCATAAACCAGCCACGATCAGGTGCTCCATGTAAGATTCCTGTCCGAGGAGTCCAAAGAATAATCAGGAGAGTTCTCCGAGAACCACTCGGGCAGAACTTCAGGAAGACCTTGCATCAGCAGGTAATGTTGTTTCAAAGAAAACTATAAGCAATGCACTGAACCGCAATGGCAACCATGCACGCTCACCACGCAAGACTCCATTGCTGAACAAAAAGTATTTTGAGGCTCGGTTAGTTTGCAAAAGAGCATTTGGAGAAGCCTGTGGATTATTGGGAGACTATAGTATGGTCAAATGAAAGCAAAATTGAACTTTTTGGCAGTCATTCTACACATCATGTTTGGAGAAGAAATGGCACTGCCCACCACACCAAAAACACCATACCAACAGTTAAGTTTGGGGGTAGAAGCATCATGGTTTGGGGCTGCTTTTCAGCAAGGGGTACTGGCAGACTTCATATTATTGAAGGATGAATGGAGAAATGTACCAGGACATTCTGGATAACAATCTGCTGCCATCTACCAGAAAGCTGAAAATGAAAAGAGGGTGGACATGTCAGCAAGACAATGATCCCAAACACAAGGCCAAGGAAACAGTTAAGTGGTTTCAAAGAAAGAAAATCAAGTTGCTTGAATGGCCCAGTCAATCACCTGACCTAAATCTCATAGAAAATCTATGGAGAGAACTGAAGATCAAAGTTCATAAAAGAGGCCCAAGGAACCTTCAAGATTTAAAGACCATTTGTGTGGAAGAATGGGGCAGAATCACTCCTGAGCAATGCTCAAACGCCACAGCGAATCATGTGCCTTCATCTAACCCTATCCTCTGCATCCTCTTCACTCACACCAATTAACTTCATGTCCTCTCTCACAACATCCATAAATCTTCCTCTAGACCTCATGCCTGGCAGCTCCAACCTCAGCATCCTTCTACCAATATGTTCACAGTCTCTCCTCTGAACATGTCCAAACCACCTCAGTCTGGCCTCTCTGGCTTTATCTCCGAAACATCTAACATGAGCTGTCCCTCTGATGTACTCATTCCTGATCCTGTCAATTCTCGTCACTCCCAAAGAGAACCTCAACATCTTAAGCTCTGCTACCTCCAGCTCTGCCTCTTGTCTTTTCTTCAGTGCCACTGTCTCTAAGCTGTACAACATCGCTGGTCTCACCACCGTCTTGAACACCTTTCCTTTCATTCTTACTGATACTCTTTTATCACACAACACACCTGACACTTTTCTCCACCTGTTCCAACCTGCTTGCACTCATCTCTTCACCTCTTTTCCACAGTCTCCATTGCTCTGAACCGTTGACCCTAAGTACTTAAAGTCCTGCACCTTCTTCACCTCTGCACCCTGTAACCTCACCGCTCTGCCTGGGTCCCTCTCATTCACACACATGTATTCTGTCTTACTGCGGCTAAGCTTCATTCCTCTGTTTTCCAGAGCAGACCTCCATCTCTCTAGATTCTCCTCCACCTGCTCCCTGCTCTCACTACAAATCACAATGTCATCCGCAAACATCATAGTCCATGGAGATTCCTGTCTAACCTCATCTGTCAGCCTGTCCATCACCGCTCCCGGTGTAATCTCTGTCGACCCGAACAGTCTGAAAGCCGCCGATGGAAACATTATGATCCGGGATATCCTGGTGTAGCCATGTCTCCGAGAAGCACACCAAACTACACTCGCGGAACTCCGTCTGACTCCGAGCTAACATCGTTAGCTTGTCCATCTTATTCGCAAGTGATCTCATGTTGCCCATTACGAGAGAAGGCAGACATGACTTAAATCTTTTGTTCTTAAGTCTCTTTTGTCTGCACCCCTCTCTCTTCCTTCGCCTTTTCGTTCCACCTCTGCATCCTCGGTGTGTCCTCCTCCAGATCTCTGTGGGGACATCGGTTGTCCTGGGCGCCATGCCGCTCTGCTTCAGCATGATCAGCTCCTGCCTGGTGTAAACAATGTGGCCAAACAGCTGTTCAGCAGCGGTGCCCTGACCGAGTAGCAGGAGAAGAAGTTCCACGGCGAAAAAAAGTACTAAAATACTTTCTACCCTCATTTTCTTAAAGAGGCTAGTTTAATTTATACTTACACACAAGTTACTCAAGTTTGGAAGAAAAAGGAAGGCTAAAAGTTAGAAAAAGTAAGAAGACGAGACGGAGCTACGCAACAGGCAGCCTGCACCGTGGCACATGCGCACTAACTAAATCCAGCAAACAGTGAAAAGTGGTCACACCTGTGTATTCTGTCTACTGGAATGTGATGAATTCCTGACTTTCCCTGTGCTTCTCAACATTACTCTTTTCGGCATGAAAGCATTTAGGCTACAATGACAAGGTAAGCACTCAGACTCACTTACACTTTGGCGCCTTTCTTCCCTTGCCTTAGGTGCGTTCTGACATTTATCAACCTCGCCCACTCATGGGTCAGGGAATGCCCAAACGGTTGCCCCAAAAATTCGGAACATGACGCGATTGGATTTATATTCTGGCCGGGAACCCATGAAAAAAAAATGGTTCCGGTACGACCCACAGCTACGATTTCTCAAATTTTCGCCAATTCAATTCAATCCACTTTTATTTATATAGCCCAGTATCACAAATCACATTTGCCTCAAAGGGCTTCACAATCTGTAACATACGACACCCTCTGTCCTTAGACCCTCGATTCGATTAAGGAAAAACTATCCAAAAAAACCCTTTTAACAGAGGAAAAAATGATAGAAACCTCAGGAACAGCAACAGAGGAGGGATCCCTCTCCCAGGACGGACAGACATGCAATAGATGTCGTAAGTACGGAATAGATTTATAGCATCAAAACTATAACATATACAGCCATGATGGCAAAATTGTTATATATATATATATATATATATATATATTATTATGTTAGAAATGTTTAGGCGGTAAAACATAAGGGAAGATGATGGGTCCAGACGGACAACCGAGCAGCTCCAGGTAGAGCCCAACGAGCAGGACCTGAGCCACTTGTCCCCTGCACCATAGACACAGCAACACTGCCCCAGCAGGTCGCAATAGTCACAGATCCAGATACATCTCCGGACACTGAAATACCTGCTGAAAGTGACACTAAGAAAGAAGAGACGGACGACAAAGCACAAAACTCCGGGAGAGGGAAGAAGTCAAGTTAGTGACATGCATTTATAGGATGAGAATGCATACGGATGGAGAGGAGGACAGAGGTGAATAGAGAGAGGTGCATCATGGGAAGTCCCCCGACAGTCTAGGCCTATAGCAGCATAACTAAGGGATGGTTCAGGACTCTCCTGAGCCAGCCCTAACTATAAGCTTCATCAAAGAGAAAAGTCTTTAGCCTATTCTTAAATGTGGAGATGGTGTCTGCTACCCGAACCTGAACTGGGATCCGATTCCACAG
>CM022488.1:27444856-27471301 GCA_011952105.1 Coreoperca whiteheadi | reverse complement strand
TCCTATATATTTGGGGCTTGAACCTTTCGGTCACAGCACATCGCAGCAAGATGTTGACTGTCAGATGGTCATGTCGCAAACCTACATTGTGATTGGTCAGGAGTCGCAAGAAGAGAAGCAAAGACTGAAGAGAGAGAGGAATGTAATAAGGATGTATCTAGAACAGGGAGAGACACAGAGGTAGGACGCAACTTCAACACTCCCAGGAAGTCAGTATGTTGCCTAAAATGATGTAGATTTAATGTTGTGATTGATGATTTACTTTTTTTGCTTTGTATATGTTTTATTAGAAGATGTCTTGTTATAGTTCCCTTTCAAAAGCTTGACTCACTGCTGCATGAAGTATGCCTATGGGAACGTCTTTACATGAACTGGCTGTGAAAAGTGTGTTTAAACACGTCACAGAATTTGACTCAGCGAAATTAATATAATATAAGTCGATGAGCCTTCCAGCCTTCAGGTCTTTTTGTTTTCAGTGCTATACTGTGTGGTGTGTGAGAGCCCGCGTTCTGTTGGAAGTCTATTGAGCGACAGAAGGAAGTGACGGGCCGGTCCTTTTCGCCTGCTCTGTAGCCAGGTCCATATGTCTCCACGCGTGATCCCAAAACGCGCTGCAGTGCTTTTTCGGCTCATGCGGGGAATGAATCAGATTCAGAATCAGAAATACTTTATTAATCCCCGAGGGGAAACTCTTTGTAACAGCATCTCATTATCATGTCAGTGCACACAAAAATGGAACGTAAGATGACGAGACGGAGCTAGGCAACAGGCGGCCTGCACCGTGGCACATGCGCACTAAAAGCACTAAAAGAAGAGGAATTGGATTCCCTTGGGTCTGCGGACCTCGAGCGGCCACCTGAACAGTCCCCGCATGGCAATAAGTCCGTGGAGGAGTTGTTGGAGGTGGTGACTTGCGCGGTGGCCAGACTTAGCTATAAGCTAGACAAAGACATTGAAAGATGGCGGTAAGCAACCTAGGAGGCTTGCACGCTAGTGGTATTAGCAACTGGTATTAGCACGTAGCCTTTGCTGGAGGCCAGCTAAAAGTGTGTTTATGTACTAGCAGATAAAGGCCACCTGTAGGCTAATAGTGCCTCGTTTAAAGGAGTTAGTGGCATGCAAAATACCCTGCGTATAGCAATTCAACAACGGCTACCAGATTAACCAACAGGTTGAAAAGAGTCACAATGATAAATCTCATCAATCTAATCTGTTTCCACCATAGCTCATGACCAAAGGTGAGAGTAGGAACGTCGCTCGACTGGTAAATAAGAGAGCTTCGCCTTGCAGCTCAGCTCTCTCTTCACCACAACAGACCGGTATATCGACCACATCACTGCAGAGGATACACCGATCCGCCTGTCGATCTACTGTTCCGTCCTTCCCTCACTCGCGAACAAGACCCCAAGATACTTTTACTCCTCCACTTGAGGCAGGCGCTCTCCACCAAATCCCACCACTACCAAATTTATCTCCATGTACTTCAAGCATATTCCAATAATACTGGATTATGGTAGATCCCATGAAAAAGTCATTCCAAACTGTGATCTACATCGGAAGAGATTTTGCCAATCTGAATCCCTTTTTATGCAAGTCCAACTGATTTTGTTTATTCTCCTATGGCACTGACATGTAAGACTTTTGTTGAAAATTTCACACTATGGGTGCATGCTCTTGTTATAAAGGCGGAGAGCAGAGTGGCGCAGCGGGAGTGTGCTGGGCCCATAACCCAGAGGTCGATGGATCAAAACCATCCTCTGCTAATGGAACGCCTTGTCTAATGTAATGTGATGAGTTTCTCACTTTCCCTGTGTTTCTCCGTTACAGTTTTCAGAATGAAAGCAGTTTACTTATTATGACAAGGTAAGCTCTCAGATACAAAGCCTTCCCCTTTGGCGCATTGCTTCATAGTACATCTATCTAGGAAGATGTTTTGCCAATGTAGTCCTCTTTTTTTGCAAGTCCACATTACCATAATGTGCTGGATTAACACTGCAGTCTCTAGAGGAGGTATGGGTTGGAGTCCCGCATCTGCCAATCAGATGTTTGTCTTTGACCTTTCACCTGAACATGTAGTTGCCAAACAGTGAAAAGTGGTCGCACCTGTGTATTCTGTCGACTGGAATGTGATGAATTCCTGACTTCCCCTGTGCTTCTCAACATTACTATTTTCAGCATGAAAGCATTTAGCCTACAATGACAAGGTCAGATAGACTGACTTACACTCCAGTCTCTATGGAGGCGTGGGTTTAAATCCCACCACTGCAAAATGTATCTCCATGTACTTCAAGCATATTCCCACAATACTGGCTATCATGGTGCTTCACAACATCACTCTTTTTAGAATAAAAGCATTTAACCTAAGCTCTCAGAGAGAAAGACTTTGGCGCAGAGTGAAAGCAGAGTGGGGCAGCGGGAGCGCGCTGGGCCCATAACCCAAAGGTCGATGGATTGAAACCATCCTCTGCTAATGGAACACATTGTCTAATGGAATGTGATGAGTTCCTCACTTTCCCTGTGTTTCTCTGTAACAGTTTTCCGAATGAAAGCAGTTTACTTATTATGACAAGGTAAGCTCTCAGATACAAAGACTTCCACTTTGGCACATTGCTTCATAGTTCTTCTATTGTTGAGGTAGGCTGCAACCTCACCCCTCTCCGAGTTGGTTGATGAGAAGAGATTCACCAGAGACCTTTCAAACCCAAACCAGTTTATTTCACCGCATAGTACGTACAGATTAACCTGGAGGCACAACGCACCTACCTCAGGCTTCTGTTCCCCGTGATGTCTGCGTTATGTCCCAAGCTAAGACACCAAAATCTATGGTTATATTCTACCCTTCCCCCATCACACAATTTTAGTACTTTACGTAGCTTGCTATCCCAGCATGCCTCTGTTTCTTTCGGCCTCGGTCTAACCTTTCTCCCTCGTCCTCTTATCTTAACCTTCAGTTTGTTACATGCTACGGTGCCGTCATAGCTACTGTTATGAGATGTGGCAGGAGTCAGATATGTACTGAGACACATATCTTAAATACAGGGTGTCAACAATATCCAAAATCCACAATTCCCCCTTTTGATCTCTCTAAAAGAGATCACTCTTCCTTTCCATTTCAAATTCCTCTTCCTCTTGCTCAGACCCAGAGGAGCCTAACAGTTGCATCATGTGTTGTGGAGGCCCTTCTCGTTTGTCTATTGTGGATGTGATAACATGCACACACAGAGCTCTAGCACAGGGAATACAACAACATCCACACATTACTATTATTAGTTGCCAGAGAAAGTAAAATAGACATAATCAATGATTTTCATTTCCCAAACATAGAGGTCATCCATTCCTCGAGGGGGTTGTCCACCCCTGAGTGTTCGTGCATAGTTTTGGAGAGGGTCCGAAGCCCTTCTAATGCTTTGGTCACGGAGCCATCCGGAGAGGTATTATTAGGACTGAAAGTACAGCACATATCACCGAACATGGCACCGACACCTCCTTTTTCGGACAATAGCATGTCTAGAGCCATCCTGTTTTGCACCGTTATAAGGGAGGTCGGGCTTAATTTGTCTGCTAATCCTCCCACCGCATCGCGGGTCAAATTGGACAATCTAAGGATGTTATAATGAACATAATTAATTTGGTCTATGTTCTTACTCGGGGTAATGGGAAACAAGGCTAAGAGAAGGGGGATATTCTCGAAGCCGGCTGCTATTTGGTCTGACAGTTTATACTCATTAGGAACGCCCCTAGGTACCCATATGGCGTCTATATACGTTGGGGAGTCTTTAGTAGGGTCAAAAGAGTTAGTTGATCGTTTTGGGAGTACGTGACGGTGACAGCGAGCTGTAAGTGCACCTGCGGTGGTTACTGTAGGCCTGACCGTGTGAGTCCCTATCATGGTAAGTCCCTTACCATAGCACAAGTACCGAGGGTGCCGGTCGGAACGCGTACGAACAGCCGGGGTCCTCCACAGTAATAGTACAGCCCTGCCCTGGCCCAAGGCCCAATCATGCTATTATTCCCGTGACTCACATTACACCAGTCCGTGGGGATATTACCATAGTTAACTTTTGGATTGCTATGTGTAAAGTTAAAGCAGGTGTAACCTCCCTTACCTTTGTAAGGCGTGAATGCTCCTGTCTTGGTGGTGTTCTTAATAGGGGGAAAAATACTTGCCAATGTGGTGCAGGTGGAAGGTATACTTTGGTGTGTAAGCCCTAACAAACAGCTATAGCCCCACTGATCTTCCGGGTGTAGTGGAGATGGTTCTGTTTATAATTGTGGTCTGGCAGCCACACATGCAACACAATTTCCTACTTTCTGTTTCCTGGCTGTGTGAACCATCCAATCTAACCAAAGATTGCTTTCCCTGTATCCGGTTGCCATAGCTACAATGTCCATGGGTGTGAGCCTATTATAATCTACTGTGATTACCTCGGTTTTAGGTTTAGGCTGTTGCGGTTTTGAAGGTGGCAACGCCTGATTTAGCCGGTTTGTCAGATTTTTGGGTGGGGGTCTACAATATCAATGTAAATGGCAGCTCCGCTGTCCCTTCCGCTCAAATCCACCCCCAGGAGCATTGCCACTCTCTTCTGGCTATACGGCCCGTGATGCCTGGGAGAGATGGAGAGCGAAAGGGGGTTCTGACTCGTGGAATAGTCTCGTTAGAGCCCTACCCCCGACCACCACTCCTGGTGTTGTTTTGCCAGGTCATAAGGGTTTGGTGTCTATGTCCCTGAATACTTGGTTACCTGTCCCCAGTATTCACAGCTCGGTAGCGAGGGCCACCAGCAAGTCACATCTGTCTTGCAAGGTTCTACCCACGCGGGGGGAGCGCAGAGATAAACGTTGTGCCCCCTCCACAAGGAGTTATGGCCTCCGCAATTTATGATGGCGCACAAATCCACCTTGAATGTCATGAAAGTGTTTTTCGTATACTTGAGCACTGGCCCTGGCCACCGGCTTTGGCAGTATGTTTTGGCAGAAGCAACCTCCCTCTTTTTTCTGAGAATGGATGACCCCTCCTGAAATTCACCACACAAATACAAGATTGAAGACACAATTATCACGCTTATACATGCTAAAAATGCTAGCCACTTTGGACTTCCCCACATCCCCATCTTAAGTCTAGATATTTCTACACTTTTGGACTGAAACAGCGACCTCTGTCTCCGGAGATTAAAACCCTCTATTTTATCTTACAGTCTTTTCGTCCTTGATGTGATTTCGTCCTCACTTCTGGCTGGGGATTGTGTTCGTCCAACTTGTTCTTCTATGACCTGGGCGAGAGGTTGTAGAACTTCACCCTCTGAAGCTAAAAGTGTATTCTTGTCACACAGGTTTAAGTACAGGGGTTGACTTCCCTGCACCTTTCACCACTGACCAGAGGATTATTTTGCCTCTTTTGCTGGGGTCTGGCTGTTTCCTTGAGGCTGCGACCTGGCTCCTCGGCCGCTGTACACTGGCTCCAGTGGAACCAGGTGTCACCTTTTCCTTTGAGTCGGACTGCGTGGGATGTTCTCTCTGTGACTTCGAACGGTCCAGTCCACCTGGGCTTGGACCACTTCCTTTCGATGACTCTCACCAAAACCCACGGTGCCGTAGGTAATGCTGCTCCTTCAGACAGAGCCTGCTTCTCCCCCACTTGTTTGGAGAAATCTGAAACGGTAGCTTGTAGTTCATTAAAATGTCTTATGCTCCATTCTCTCTCTGTGCTTTCCTAGTCCCGGTGTGGCACTGGGCCCCGGAACCTGTCTCCCTGTGAGTACCTCATATGGAGTACAAAAGGGTGGCTGTGGCTTGGTGGTAGAGCGGTCGCCTGCTAATCGGAAGGGCGGCGGTTCAATCCCCCACCCATGCGTCGAAGTATCCTTGAGCAAGATACTGAACCCCAAAATGCTCCAAAAGCTGCGACTTCAGTTTGTACATGTTCTCATATGTAAGTCGCTTTAGTTAAAAGCGTCTGTTAAATGTAAAACCTGTTCCCTGGTTGATTGAGCTTCTAATGGTCATTAGAGCCAATGGTAGGGCATCAACCCAATTAAGTTGGGTCTGTGCACAGATTTTAGCCAATTTCTGTTTGATGTTCTGATTCATTCTCTCCACCTTACCCTGTGACTGAGCATGGTAGACAGTGCCAAATGAATGCTTTAATCCCAACGTTGTTTCGACTCTCTGGAGGTCCGTGTTCTTAAAATGTGTAGCGTTATCTGATCTAATTTTCGCAGGAAACCCATGTCTTGGAATGTAATGGTTTATCAAGCACTTTATAACAGTAGCCCCGTCCTCCTTTCTTGCTGGCCACGCCTCTGGCTAACCTGTGAACATGTCAACACACACCAACATGTACCTGAAACCTTTCACCATGTTAATCATATCCGTGTAGTCTATCACCACCTCCTGGCCAAGGCAGGTAGCAATAGGGAAACACCAACATTTGATACATCTGCAAGTATCCTGCTGCCTTTTTTGCTGTGGCATCTGCTTCCTGATTTTCTTTAGCTACTGGAGTGCTAGCCTGGTCATGTCCTCTACACTTTACTACAGCCACTTTTTTAGGTAATGTCAAGACCTCCATTAACTCTTTCATTTCTTGTTCATGCTTAATAGGTTTACCTCCTGCTGTCAAAAAACCCATACGCATCCACTGTCGCATTTCCACATGCACGGTGCCTGCGGCATAGGCGGAGTCGGTATAAATGGTCACTTCTTTATCTTTTCCCCATTTCAAAGCTTCAATGACTGCTATCACTTCTGCCCTCTGTGCTGACTGCAGTCCCTGCAGCTGCTCTGCTCTGACAGTTTCATATCCTGTTTCTGTCTGCCTGACTACAGCATATCCTGCCTGCAATCCTTTTGTGTCATGTTTATATCAACAACCGTCTGTGAACAACTGTTCTGAACCTACCACTGGTTGAGCCTCCAAATCTGCACTCACCTTAACATCCTTTATGATTTCCATCTCACACTCATGTGGCTCACCTGTTCCTATTCTGTCTGCCATGTTGATGCCTTCATGTGTGAATGTCAGATTCGGCGCTTCCAAGATCTTACATAGCCTTAGCTGTCTGAGAGAAGTCATAGTGAATGTCTGTGAGGTCACGAAGGCCACTACACTGTGGGTGGTCAATATGGTCAAGGGGTGTCCCATTACTACGTGGGCTGTTCTCTGGAGGATTTTTGCCACTCCTGCTGCATGTTGTGTGCATGTGGGATGTCGTTTTTCCATTAAGTCTAGCATAATGCTAACATACATTAGCACATGTCTCTCTCCCCCATTTTTTCTGAAACAGAACACCATTTACCACCCCGTCTGTTTCAGAAACATCTAAGAAAAAAAGAAGTCTGTAGTTTGGTAGAGCAAGTTCTACCGCTTGGGACAGTTTCTGCTTCAGGTCGATGAAGCACTGGTCAGCTTCTGTAGACCAGTCCAAAGGGGCTTTAAGGTTTCTCATGCCGTGGCCATTAACCATTTTACGAAGGGGATGCGTTAGACCTGTGTATTTAGCAATGTAGTTCCCGCTGTAACCTGTGAGACCAAGGAAAGAAAGCATATCTTTCACCGTGACTCGGCGAGGGTGATGCAAAATGGTAGTTCAATTCAATTCAATTCAATTTTATTTATATAGCCCAGTATCACAAATCACATTTGCCTCAAAGGGCTTCACAATCTGTAACATACGACACCCTCTGTCCTTAGACCCTCGATTTGATTAAGGAAAAACTACCCAAAAAAACCCTTTTAACAGGGGAAAAAAAACGATAGAAACCTCAGGAAGAGCAACAGAGGAGGGATCCCTCTCCCAGGACGGACAGACATGCAATAGATGTCGTAAGTACAGAATAGATTTATAGCATCAAAACTATAACATATATAGCCATGATGGCAAAAATGTTGTGTATATATATATATATATATTATTATGTTAGAAATGTTTAGGTGGTAAAACATAAGGGAAGATGATGGGTCCAGACGGACAGCCGAGCAGCTCCAGGTGGAGCCCAACGAGCAGGACCCTAGCCACTCGTCCCCTGCACCATAGACACAGCAGCACTGCCCCAGCAGGTCGCCATAGTCACCGATCCAGATACATCTCCGGACACTGAAATACCTGCTGAAAGTGACACTAAGAAAGAATAGACGGACGACAAAGCACAAAACTCCGGGAGAGGGAAGAAGTCAAGTTAGTGACATGCATTTATGGGATGAGAATGCATACGGATGGAGAGGAGGACAGAGGTGAAGAGAGAGAGGTGCATCATGGGAAGTCCCCCGACAGTCTAGGCCTATAGCAGCATAACTAAGGGATGGTTCAGGACTCTCCTGAGCCAGCCCTAACTATAAGCTTTATCAAAGAGAAAAGTCTTTAGCCTATTCTTAAATGAGGAGATGGTGTCTGCCTCCCGAACCCGAACTGGGATCTGATTCCACAGGAGAGGAGCTTGATAGCTAAAGGCTCTAGTTCTGTGTGTGCTAGACAATCCCGCCCCATTTTGTGACATTACCCTCCCCAAAAAGGAAACTTGTGTTCTGATGGCCTGGAGTTTAGACTTACTAGCTTTAAATCCCTTTTCCGCTAGTCTAAGCAAAACATTCTTTGTGGCCTGTGCACATGCCTGTGGGTTTGGGGCAGCAATTAACAAATCATCCACATACTGAATCAATGTACAACTTGGTGGCAATTCACAATCACTAAGGGCCTGTTTTAACACCTGATTAAATAAACCTGGAGAGAGAGCAAAACCCTGTGGAACCCTGGTATATTGCAGTTGACCTTTGTAGGTAAAGGAGAAAATTTCCCTACATTCTGGAGCTAAAGGTAAACAAAAGAACGCATTAGCCAAATCAATACATGTGAACCATTTCTGGTCCGGTGTGAGGTTATTGAGTGCAGTGTAGGGATTAGGAACTGGGATGGGGGGTGTGGTTAGAATGTTGTTAATAGCCCTCAGGTCATGTGCCATGCGATATTTACCTGTCCCTTGTTTCTCCGCAGGTAATATGGGAGTGTTCCAGGGTGAGCAGGAGGTTTCTAGAACAGTCCATCAATAGTCTCTGCAATGCCTTTTTCCTCCTCCTGTTTACGGGGGTACTGTTTCAACCAAATCGGCCATTGCGTGGAAACTTTAAAGGAGATTGGTTCACAGTCAGTCAACCCTACGTCTGTCGGTCCGGAGGACCAGAGTGAGTCAGGTAAACTGTCGATTACAACTGCTGCCAGGGGGTGATCTGTCTTTTCCCGACCATTGTCTCTAGAGACAAGCTCATGCTGTAAGAGGGCAGTGTCTGTACAAGTCAGGTTAATACAATACATTTTAGTGCTGGCAGAAAAAGTCACTTGTGGAAGTTGGGTGGGGACCCAGTCAGTGGTCTCAACCGCTTTTTTAGTCATGGGGCCTAAGTCTTTAGCCTGATGTTTAGGGTGTAATGTTAGTGAAACATGTGGGACCGACTCTTCTGCCATGCGATACCAATCAAGCTCCTCAGATGTCAACTGAACAGCTGCTGCTACTCCCTCTGGAACGACATAAATGTTTTGCGTTTTAACGTTCCACTGTGAACCTTGTATTTGACCGGATGATTCCTGATACCAATCTGTGTGTGCTCTATCATAGAAGAGTGTGACATGGGGTGGATCTGGAGGTGAGAGATAGGGATCCAAAAGCGAGATCCAAGGCTTCCACTGAGCATACTGAAACATAATGCTACCCGGTTGCACGGCGGAGATCTCAAGTACTCCCCAGTAAATATTCGCACATTCAGGTTCCACAGGCTGCATCAGCCATTGTCCATGGTTAACAGCCGAGTGTCCACAAGCCAGTTGTGTCCCATCTGGGAGTACAACTACAAGTCCATCAGGCCCCTAATTTCGTGAGCAGGTCCCTGCCCAACAGATTTACGGGGACGCTGGACGAGACCACATAGGGGTGCAACAAAGTCTGTCTCCCCTGGACCATCTCCTTTGCCTCCTTTGCCATTTTTCTAAATTTCTTCTCCTCACGCCACAAATATTTGCCCAACAACTCCTCTGCCTCCAACTTCACTTTCTGAGCCTCTAATGAATCTTCTATCTCCCTTTTCACTTGTTCTCTTGCCTTCTTTTTCTCTGTTTCTGAATCTACGTTACCCATAGCAATAAACACATATGGGATTTGCTCTTTGAGTGGTTTCCAGGGACTTTGGCCTCCAGGGCCCCAGTCACCTTCATCCAACTCTCTATCAAATTCTCCGTCCATACTTTCACCTGCCTAACCACTGAAATGAGCCGGTCAGTTTGTATGGAGTTCACCCGAGCAACTGACCTGTTCAAAATACTACTTCTCTTGCAACCTCTTCTTTTTCACTTCGTTGTCACAGTTAGGTATCCGTGAAAAGAGAGGGGAGGCTTTTCATATTTTGAAACACTCAATCCAGTCTTTCCCTGGAGAATTACTTCTTAGAACCAATGCCCTTTAACCTATATAAAACCACAGCCACGTTCACTGAAACAGCACGATAGTTCAACTCCAAACTTCAACCAACCATGCACACGACTAAAAACAAGACACCATACAAAGAACAAAACCAACCTTGTTCTTTAAGACAGTCAAAACATTAATGAGCACATTATTCCCTGTTTCGAATTTTTCCTAAAGGTTCTCAAACGTCCCAGACACGTACGTGTCCCAGACACTATTATTCTCTTGTTGTTGTATGCTTCTAAGTGTCCCTGACACAAGTGTCCCAGACACTAATGACTACCCGTAACACAGTTTTAACACTTTGTGTATGTAGAATTCGGGGGACCTCACTTTCCCCGGGCCTCCAACCCAGCTCACCAGGGACTTTAATCCCGGTGTTCCGTGTCCTCGTCAGGCCATGGTGTGGACAGTCGACTCCAAGGTCAACAGTTCCAAACTGTTTACTAAAATTACATTTTTCTAAACAGTTTCTGGTCTCACAGTCTCTTTTAATTTATAAACCAATCACCTTCATTACCTCCGGCTCTTAATTTGGAATATGTTCAATATGCAGATTTCGAATAAACAGGCTCTGCTTACCTTGTTTTGTAGACCGGTCTTATGAGCCTTCAGCAATGTCCGTGATCAGCTCCTCTGTCCAATTGTCGTACCTCTCTCACCTCGGACGAGCCCCCATTTGTCGAGGTAGGCCACAGCCTCACCCCTCTCCGAGTTGGTTGATGAGAAGGGATTCACCAGACACCTTTCAAACCCAAACCAGTTTATTTCACAGCATAGTACGTATAGATTAATCCGGAGGCACAACGCAACCACCTCAGACTTCTGTTCACCGTGATGTCTGCGTTATGTTCCAAGCTAAGACACCAAATCCCTTGGTTATATTCTACCCTTCCCCTATCACACATTTTACGTAGCTTGTTATCCCAGCATGCTTCTGTTTCTTTCGGCCTTGGTCTAACCCTTCTCCCTCGTCATCTTATCTTAACATTCAGTTTGTTACTTTCTATGGTACCGTCACAGCTACTGTTATGAGATGTGGCAGGAGTCAGACATGTACAGAGACACATATCTTAAATACAGGGTGTCAACAATATCCAAAATCCACACTATCTAGGAAGAAGTTTTGCCAATGTTGTCCTCTTTTTTTGCATGATCTTTTTGTGTATTTGCGCTTGGAAAAAACACACTGTAACGCAGGTAGTGTGGCCGAGTGGTCTAAGGCACTGGATTTAGGCTCCAGTCTCTATGGAGGCGTGGTTTCAAATCCCACCACTGCCAAATGTGTGTCCATGTACTTCAAGCATATTCCCACAATATTGGATTATGACAGATCACAGGAGAAAGTGTGAACTGTGAAAAAGAGCCACACCTCTGTATTGTGATGAACTGACTATCACAGTGCTTCACAACATCACTCTTCTTAAAAGTCATTCCAAACTGTGAAAAACAATCACACCTGTGTATTGTGTCTACCGGAATGTGATGAATTCATGGCTTTCATAGTGCTTCACATCATCACTCTTTTTAGCATGAAAGCATTTAACCTAAGTTCTCAGACAGAAAGACTTTGGCGCATTTCTCTTCAGAAGATCTGCCTCAGAAGACAGTTTGCCAATCTGAATCCCTTTTTATGCAAGTCCAATTGACTTAATTTATTCTCCTATGGCACTGACATGTAAGACTTTTGTTGAAAATTTCAGACTATGGGTGCATGCTCTTGTTCCGAACCCTTAGAGCAGAGTGGCGCAGCGGGAGAGTGCTGGGCCCATAACCCAGAGGTTGATGGGTCAAAATCATACTCTGCTAATGGAACACATTGTCTAATGGAATGTGATGAGTTCTTCACTTTCCCTGTGTTTCTCTGTTACAGTTTTCAGAATGAAAGCAGTTTACTTACTATGACAAGGTAAGCTCTCAGATACAAAGACTTCCACTTTGGCGCATTGCTTCATAGTACATCTATCTAGGAAGATGTTTTGCCAATGTAGTCCTCTTTTTTGCAAGTCCACATTACCATAATATGCTGGATTAATACTGCAGTCTCTAGAGGAGGTATGGGTTGGATTCCCACATCTGCCAATCAGATGTTTGTCTTTGACCTTTAACCTGAACATGTAGTTGCCAAACAGTGAAAAGTGGTCGCACCTGTGTATTCTGTCGACTGGAATGTGATGAATTCCTGACTTCCCCTGTGCTTCTCAACATTACTCTTTTCAGCATGAAAGCATTTAGCCTACAATGACAAGGTCAGATAGACTGACTTACACTCCAGTCTCTATGGAGGCGTGGGTTTAAATCCCACCACTGCCAAATTGTTCTCCATGTACTTCAAGCATATTCCCACAATACTGGATTATGACAGATCGCACGAAAAAGCCATTCCCAACTGTGAAAAAGAGCCTCACCTGTGTATTGTGTCTACTTGTCTATGTGATGAATTCCTGGCTTTCACGGTGCTTGACAACATCACTCTCTTTAGAATGGGAGCATTTAACCTGAGCTCCCAGAGAGAAAGACTTTGGCCCATTTCTCTTCAGAAGATCAACCTCGCCTATTCATGGGTCAGTGAATGCCCCAAAAATTCGGAACACGACGCAATTGGATTTATATTCTGGCCAGGAACCAATGAAAACATTTTTTTTCCGGTACAACACACAGCTACGATTTTTCAAAGTTTCGCCAAGGGATCCCGTTGCCGAACTGGCCACCAGGTGGCCACCACATTTTTGAAAAATGTGACCAATCACGGAAAGTAGGGACACAAATCGGTTCTGGGGAATTTCGAGATATTCACAGATTCAGAAAGAGTAGTCTCCAAGCTTTCCAACAATGTGTAACACATGGAAATGTAATAATAAATGGAGAAGTTGTGGCCATTTGAAGGTAGGAACTCAAAGAAGCTCAAATGGAGAAAACGGCCTCTAAAGATTGTGCAGTTCTCACATGTTCTCACCTGCTTGAAGTGACAATAGGGGTCATTTACATCTCATTTAGATAAGCCATACCCCCTGTAAAGCTCCACCCTGTAAAGCTGCATGGTTGCATAGCAACGACAGACGCAACGGGAAAAAATCAAACCGCATACTATTAATACTAAAGGATAATGTGCATTGTAAATGCCAGTAATTTATCTTTTTTGACTTTTATACAAATGATTTAGAGGCTGAAATATGTGATTTTTATCATTTTATAAAACATTTTTTGTCAAAACTCTATTTGAACTTGTGCATTGTAGATCACATGTTACAAGACAACCCCTTGTGTGTCACAGATCGCAGACAGCCCCATATTACTATTGTTCAACATTCACTGCTCGTTAAACATCACACTCTTACTTTTTTCAGATTCACAAACTTTCAAGGATTTCAAGGACCCGGGGGAACTCTGTTAACCTTGTTAAAAAGTAGCTCTCAAATGAAAAAAGGTTGGAGACCCCTGATATACAATATATGAGTATGAATCCATCATGCTAACAGGTACCTATATCTGAATGTATTGTGGCACTTCCTCCACCACTGGCACATTCAATTCAAGAATGTTAACAGATGTAACGGAGTTAAAAATGCACTTTATTCATTTATGTTTAAAATTTGTGTTTGCGAAGTTTATTTATAATTTTATGATTTTGTTGTGTAATTGTGAATTTTATCTCGTGAATTTATTTCTATTAAATTTAATTTTTACTATTTATGTTTCCCTGTGGAGACGACGCTAGTCTCGCGTTATCTCTTTCGCACCTCCTAAGCTTCCGTAGGCCCCCCCCTCCCTCAGTCGCTGAGGGTAAGTCATGTGGAGGCATATGGCTACGCTAATGTATTGTTTTCTGTGGTGGTTTGATTGTTCATATTCTAACTTTAACGCAAATTGTGTAATGATAGTGTTACATAATTATTTTGTGCTGTTACGACCACTCGTATGAAGTTTTAACGGTTTTCATTTAACTCGATAGTCGCCATTTTATAGCAACTCAAGTGGCTAACTTATCCCGACGGGAATGCTGGCGTGGCTCTCTTGTAATGAAAGCACTGTTTTTGTATATTTAGGAAGCAGAGGTGCAGTGAGATGAAGCCAGAACACAAAGGAAATTAATGTGTTGGTTGTCTTCTGCAGGTATGGGTGTTTGTTAATTACTGTTAATCTTTTTTTTTTGTCTCCGTGTTGCCACCCCCCTACACAAACACACCTTTTGTAATTTGCCCATTGGGTGTTGCTGTTCTTTCTTTGTTTTGTTATGGGTTGTTACGAACTGTTAGAATACAGTTCTAATGGGTCTACTTTGTATGGCAATAAGGGCTCTCGGGAATAATACATTGTGATGCAAATATATATATGTCATATTATAATAATGTGTTTGTAATGTATTTAAAATATATGTAACCTCAGTCTCGTTCTGCATCGCTGAGGGAAGCAGAGGTGCAGTGAGATGAAGCCAGAAGGCTAATAAATATGTCCGTTGTCTTCTGCAGCTAATAAAGACACTGTGGAAAAACCTCCCTTGAGCTGTAATTCTTCACACGTCTACCACCGTCCGTTACACAGGCAGGTTTACGTGGGCTAAGTCATTCACACCTGTCAATTCAAGCAATTGAAGCATTACTCAAATTAATAGCAGATGCTAATATTACCATCTAAAAGCCCATTATATTAATGGGGCTTTTGGCAAGTGATACGATGCTAACGATTACAATTGAAACGACAGTCTGAGCTAGCTAATAACAATAGGTAGGTATGGGAAGATCAAAACATGAGATAACGTGTACGTGTTCTTAGAATGAATACAAAACGACAAACTTTGATGTTTATGGAAACTCCCCCCATAAGAAACAGAAAAGTAAGCCTCTGATATCTTCCAGTCAAACTCGTCTGACGCCAGTCCGATACATTCTTCCTTGTCTTCATCGTCGCTCAGATCGTCTTCAGAATCAGTGAGCGCTTGTGCGTAAGCATCCGGCTTGTCAAAGATGTACTTCAAAAGATTTTCGGTGTAACGGCCACGGTTCAGCTCGTCTGTGATATTCTTTGCGGCGTCCATCTTCATTGAATTTTGATATCAGCTAACGTTAGAGCCGGCCAGAGTGCGGCATAATAAGTAGCCATGCTTCCCTCGGAGGGCGGGGCAATAACAGAGAAACAAAAGCCAGCTTATCCAGTATCGAAATACACACAGACAATGACACGCCCCTAGAATCTCCGAAAAACAAGCCAATTTCAACCTCAAATTGAACGCAATTAAATATACCAATACTGCTATCTCAATGTATGAACAGGAGAATAAATTACAGTGAATATGTGCACGATAGTCTTTAAAAAATATGAACCTATCCTTGAAGTGGAGTCACAAGGTGGTTAGCCTAGCTTAGCATAAGGACTGGTAAGCAGGGAGAAACAGCCAGGCTCTCACCAAAGTTTATAATTCCACCCACCGAAACCTCTAAATCTTACGATTTGACATATTGTACATTTAAGAATGACAACTTGTGATTTTACAGGAACAATATCATGAAACAACTTCAACTTAGTCTGGTTCTCAGTAATCTGTACAAAATTGTCACTTTATTGTAAACTGAGCTGCCTGGTTGGAGGCAGTTAAAAGTGAGCCAGTTTTGTGATTCCAGAAAACCTCAGTTAGCCCAAAAATAGCAGGATAATCCACTAATCTCAGTATGTGACATGGCACCTAGCCAACACGGTGTAATGATGTTACATGTATTGTTACAGGATACATGTTCGCCAGGCCAACATGTATCCTGTAGCAATTTGCAACATACCAGATGATACAAATGGGGTCTGTTGACCCTTTCCTGTTGGGAGGGCTGCAGGTGTACAACTGGACACTCCAGATTTAACCTTTCATATATTGTTATTTTCAGGTGACACTATCCAACAGAAGGAGCTAAAAATACGAAGGGAGTACTACGTATGGAAGGAGCTGTTTTGGTTCAATGACAAATAGAGCAGGAGAGGCAAGAAGAGAAGCAAAGACTGAAAAGAGAGAGGAATGTAAAAAGGATGTATCTCGAACAGGGAGAGGCACAGAGGTAGGACGCAACTTCAACAATCCCAGGAAGTCAGTATGTTGCTTAAAATTATGTAGATGTAATGTTATGATTGATTATTTTATTTTTTTTGTATATGTGTTATTAGAAGATGTCTTGTTATTCTAGTTTTCATTAGATTGGGCAAGCAAAATAATTTAACATAAAGTGCTTAAAACCTGAAGCACCTAAGTCATTGCTGAAGCTGCAGAATGAGCAGCACTGATGGCCCAAAGGTTACAGAGTCATGCTTGTGACCAAAAGGTCTGAAGTTGGATTTCTGGGCTGGCAGGATACATTTGGATCGGCAAAGTGAATGAGCATGTTTATTTAAAAAAAAACACAAAAGAATTGAGAGAAGATTTAGAATCCTGATGTTGTGCTCTTTATTACATCATATATGATGTCACCAAAGGGACTCATCTGCATATATGCAGGGACACAGAATTCCAGCCTCATTCAGACATCAACCTTCGAAGAGGTAAGACCACTTGTAGTGACCACTCACTTGATTGTGAGAAAATACTATCACTTTTAATTGTTTATAATGATGTCTGATAGGTTTGAATATTTGGTATTCGTTCATATATTGTTATTTTCAGGTGACACTACTCAACAGAAGGAGCTAAAAATACGAAGGGAGTACTAGGTATGAAAGGAGCTGTTTGGGTTCAATGACAAATACAGCAGGAGAGGCAAGAAGAGAAGCAAAGACTGGAGAGAGAGACCAATGTAAAAAGGATGTATCTAGAACAGGGAGAGACACAGAGGTACAACACAACTTCAACACTCCCAGAAAGTCAGTATGTTGCCTAAAAAGATGTAGATGTAGTGTTACGATTGATTATTTAGTTTTTTCGTTTTCTATATGTGTTATTAGAAGATGTCTTGTTATAGTTCCCTTTCAAACGCTTCACTCGATGCTGCATGCAGTATGCATATGGGAACGTCTTACCTCACCGGCTGTCAAAAGTGTGTTTATATCGTCGATGAAATAGACTGGAGCGAAACTATAGCCCTGACGGTGACTCAGCGAAATGAATGTAAGTCAATTAAATTTCAATTAAATTCAATTTTATTTATATAGCCCAATATCACAAATCACATTTGCCTCAAAGGGCTTCAATCTGTAACATACGAACCCCTCTGTCCTTAGACCCTCGATTCGAATAAGGAAAAACTACACCAAAAAAAACCTTTTTAACATGGAAAAAAAATGATAGAAACCTCAGGACGACCAACAGAGGAGGGATCCCTCTCCCAGGACGGACAGACATGCAATAGATGTCGTAAGTACAGAATAGATTCATAGCATAAAAATCATACCATATACAATTATGATGGCAATTGCAAGATTGTAGTATATATATATATATATATTATATATATAATTATGTTGAAAAGTGTGGTATGTAAAACATAAGGGAAGATGATGGGTCCAGACGGGCAACCGAGCAGCTCCAGTTGGAGGCCAACGAGCAGGACCTGAGCCAATTGTCCCCTGCACCGTAGACACAGCAACACTGTCCCCGCAAGGTCGCCTTAGTCACAGATCCGGATTTATCTCCGGACACTGAAATACCTGCTGAAAGTGACAGTAAGAAAGAAGAGAGGGACGAGAAAGCACAAAAGTCCGGGAGAGGGAAGAAGTCAAGTTAGTAACATGCATTTATGGGATGAGAATGCATACGGATGGAGAGGATGACAGAGGTGAAGAGAGAGGTGCATCATGTGAAGTCCCCTGACAGTCTAGGCCTATAGCAGCATAACTAAGGGATGGTTCAGGTTCAGTGCCAGCCCTAACTATAAGCTTTATCAAAGAGGAAAGTCTTTAGCCTACTCTTAAATGTGAAGATGGTGTCTGCCTCCCGAACCTGATCTGGGATCTGATTCCACAGGAGAGGAGCTTGATAGCTGAAGGCTCTGGCTCCCATTCTACTTTTGGAGACTTTAGGAACCACGAGTAACCATGCATTCTGAGAGCGCAGTGTTCTAGTCGGGTAATAAGGTACTGTGAGCTCTCTAAGATACAACGGTGCCTGACCATTCAGAGCTTTGTAGGTGAGGAGAAGGATTTTAAATTCTATTCTGGATTTCACAGGGAGCCAGTGCAGAGAAGCTAATATTGGAGTCTTCTGATCTTCAGCAAGCGCTCTGGGTCTCTGAGAAATGGCGAGTGCGAAGCGGTTTCGGCAGTGCGTGTATCCCTGCCCACGCTATATTCCCGACAGTGACACACACGAGATGTGTGCGGCTTGCTTGGGAAGAGAGCATGCACTAGCAGCCCTCGAGGGGGCTGGCTGTGTGCATTGTGAGCGTTTCCCGGTTAGGAAGCTCCGGTCTCGGCTGGCGCTTTTTGAGGAAGGCGGCCAGCTCTGCTCCCCACGCGGTAAGGGACCGGCGGTTGCTGAGGCATCCCAGCGACTACACTCCTGGGGATTGCAGATGGACCTTTGCGACGAAGGTGAGACAGCTTCGGCTCTTTCTTTCTCTTCATCCGCGGGTTCTTTCTCCCGCTTTCGTGGTCTGGAAGCCCGCACCGAGTTTGCGGCTTCTTCCGTCCCGGAGCGGGAGCCCGCTCACCGAGACTCCAGTTCCAAGGAACTGGATGTGCTCGGAGCGGAAGGCGGTGACATGGGTGGCTCGTCAGCCCAGTCTCCGCAGTATGAAGAGCTGCTGGAGGTGGTTTCCCGTGTGGTGGCTAGGCTCAATTTCGCTTGGCCAGCGGAAGAGCAGGACGCTCGTCGCCGAACTAAGCTCACCGAGCGTTTCCTCGTAGCCCCACCTCCTCGTCCGCGTCGGGATTTACCGTTCTTTCCGGACCTCCACACTGAGGTGTCGAAGTCCTGGTCCTGGCCGTATTCTACACGGCTTTCTAGCCCGACTGGTCGCCAGTATGCTTCGATCAGCGGGCGTAAATAGAACGGTTACGGCGGCATGCCAGGTATTGAGGAGACGCTGGCGCCGTATTTATCGCCGGAGGCCGCGTCCTCCCTGAAAACCCCGACGTTGCCTACTAAGCCCTGCCGTACTACCTCTGCTTTAGTCGGCAAGGCTTACATGGCGGCGGTTCAGGCCGGTGCATGCCTGCACACCATGGCGGTCTTGCAGGCATACCAGGCCGATCTGCTGGACGACCTCGACGACAGGGGGCCCCTCGCATCCGAGGATGTGAAGGAGCTTCGCCGTGCGACGGATTTGTCGCTCAGGGCCACGAAGGATACGGCCCGAGCTATCGGGCGGTCCATGGCCCTGCTGGCGCCACTTATGGCTGACTCTGTCGGGTATTAAGGAGAGGGACAAGACCTTCTTTTTGGATGCCCCGCTTTCGCCCATTGGTCTCTTCGGGGAGGCGGTCGGCTCAGTTGTCGAGCGCTTCAGGGAAGCGCGCCAACAGGCTGCGGCCTTCCAGCGGTTTATCCCTCATCGAAAGAGGTCTCGGGCTGGAGCTGAGGGTGGACCACCTCAGCCTTCAACGTCTCGCAGCTCTTACATGCTGGCCCAAAAAGCAAGCGTGGCTCAGCGTGCCCCTCCCCAGCGGTCGAGGGGCTCGCTCCCGCCCGCTCGATGGAGACCTGAAAGGGAGAAGGCTGACCTGAGGGCCGTGCTTCACGCCCGACAGGCTTCCAGGAAGAGGCCCTGACTTGAGCGTCAGGCCTCAGAGGGCATCCCCCATCAGGGTCAAGCACATAGATGTCTCCCCATCGGGCCCTCGGGAACTCAGCCTCCTCACCCCGCCGTCGGTGGCGCTTCGGGGCGTGGCGAGTTCCGTGCAACCACTGCGTTTAGACCTACACGGCCGTGCAGCAGTCAGGCCAGAGTTGCGTCCTCTACAGAGGCCTGTAGACATTTGTTCCCGGTTAAATCCCGGCGCTTCGGGATGCCGCAGCTCTGATCGCCTGATCAAGGTTACACGCAGGTGCATGCGTGCCTTAGACAGGTGGAGACAACGGGTGTTCCTGACCCAGGGCCCAGTGCTGGGAATGGTGTACCACGAAATGGTGCCTGAAGCGCCATCTTGACCCAGTTCACTGCCCGATGGCTTCAGTGCTGGAGTTTCTCCAAGGCCGGTTTTCAGCAGGACTCTTCCCCCACTACACTTAATAAGGTGTATGTGGCTGCGTTCGCCGCATTCCACAGTTTGGTGGATGGCTGCTCGCTTGGGAAGCACCACTTTGTTACCAGTTTCCTTCGTGGCACCTTGAGGATGAGCCCTCCGGTTCGAGTCAGAGTTCGAGGGATCTGACGGTGGTGCTGGATGGATTGACCACAGCACTGTTCGAGCCACTGGACGATGCATCAGACAGGTGTCTGGCCTTAAAAATGGCATTTTTGCTGGCCATGACTTCTCTCAAGAGAGTGGGAGATCTGCAGTCCCTTTCGGTAGCTCCTGCTAACCTGGAGATCGTTCCAGGCACAGTTAGAGCCATCCTGCATCCTAGGCCAGGTTATGTACCTAAAGTACCCACTGAGGTGGCCCGGCCGGTAGTCCTACAGGCGTTCCATCCTCCTTCAGAATCGGCGGAACAGGAAGGTGAGAGGCTGCAACTGCTTTGTCCGGTCAGAGCCCTGGAGATTTATGTCCGGAGGACATCCCAGTGGCACAATTCGGACCAATTGCTGGTATGCTTCTGGCCCCCTCGTAAGGGCTGCCCAGCTTCCAAACACACTATTAGCAGGTGGATAGTTGAGGTTATCATTTCGGCTTACGAGGTGCACGGTTTGCCTTCACCTCTGTCGATCAGAGCCCACTCCACACGGAGTATGGCATCCTCCAGAGCTTGGTGGTCGGGAACCCCCCCTCTCCGATATATGCGATGCTGCGGGATGGTCCTCGCCTCACACTTTTGTGAGATTTTACAGCCTAGACCGCTTAAATAATCCGGGGTCTGTGGCTCTCTTGTCCTGAAGTGTGCCCTGCTGGCTTCACACTCGTGACAGGCATCCCTTCAGCAAATCCTGCTATATCCTGCTCTGGTTAAAAGGCAGCCTGTGACCACAAGGACAGTGAGGAGATGGTCAGAGGATGCCTATGTGACACTACAGGAATGTTTTGAGGTGACAAACTGGGATGTACTCTGTGAGCCTCATGGAGAGGACATGGACGGGCTCACTGAGTGCAACACTGACTACATTAACTTATGTGTGGACTGCAATGTCCCAACAAAAATGGTTCCTTGTTATCCCAACAATAAACTGTGGGTAATCCAGGCTGACCTGAAGGTGAAGATCAGGGAGGCCAAGGAGAAGTACAGGAGGAAGCTGGAGTGGAAACTCCAGCAGAACAACATGAGAGAGGTCTGGAGCAGCATTAAGAGCATCACTAGCTTCAGTTGAAGGCAGGACAGGGCCAACGAACTTAATCTGTTCTTTAACAGATTCGACACACTGGCTCCTGCTCATCCCCCCTTTAACTCAGCTGCTGTCTGCCCTCAGACCCCTGTGAGTCAACTGCTCCCCCCTCCCCCATCGTCCTGGGAGACTCCTGCTCCCCCCTCAACTGGCTCTCAGGCTAACAGCCCTCTTCACATTGACATTGATGTCCTCCCCCGCCTGTAACCTCTGCTGTGTGCCTGACTACTGACCAGGTGAGAGGACAGCTGGTGAAACTCCACACATACCCCTTTTCCACCAAGGCGGAGCTGGTGCTGGTTCGGAGCCAGAGCCTAGTTTCAAATCGATTCTTTGTGTTTCCACACACAAAGCACCAGCTCCAGCACCAGGAAAAGTGGATTCTAAGTAGCACCAAATTGTTGCTGGTCTAGAAGTAAGAACCGCTTACTGCAGCGGCTGGGGACAAGGTTACCATGACTGACAAGACGAACAGTTTTCACTGATGCTTCATACACCAATGCTTAATACATTTTTATTTAACGGCAATGTGATCGTTTATAAGCAGAGTTGATGCTAGGAGGCTAGCAACATGCTGAGGCTAAAGTTGACATGTTATTGTTAAAAATAAAAGTTATGCATGTACCGTTACTCTCGCTTGTAATCTCCGTCTGTACAAACTACGGCGAACATAAATAGCAACGCAACGTCCGCGATTGTTGATGGTGTTTGTGTTTGGCGCTGCCGCGCTAGCGTTATCGGGAAAGATGTGTCGTATACAGTCATGTAAGACCTGGCTCTGTGCTTGCTCCGTAGCCAGTGGAAACACAAGCCAGTTTTTAGAAGGCACATCATTTGAACCAACTCCGAACTGGCACTGGCACTAGCACTGGCTCTGAACCATCACCCGGTTCATTTTGGTGGAAAAGAGGTATCAAACAAGGCTGCTGGTCCCGATGGAGTTAGCCCCGGGGTGCTAAAAGCCTGTGCCCCCCAACTATGTGGAGTTCTTCAACATGTCTTCAATCTGAGCCTGAGTCTTCAAAGGGTCCCTGTTCTGTGGAAGACATCTTGCCTCGTTCCTGTGCCGCACCCCAGTGGCTCCAAGGACTACAGACTGACCTCCCACATAATGAAGACCCTGGAGAGACTGGTGCTGGAACAGCTGCGGCCCATGGTCAGACCCCTCCTGGACCCCCTTCAGTTTGCCTACCACTGTGTCTGCAGCACTGTGTGTCGGACACTGTGGTCAGCAACACTGGGGCCCCTTAGGGGACTGTCCTCTCTCCCTTCCTCTTCACCATCTACACCACAGACTTCAGCCACCACACAGAGTCCTGCCACCTTCAGAAGTTTTCTGATGACTCTGCTGTGGTGGGTTGTATCAGTGGTGGTGATGAAACTGAGTACAGGGCTGTGGTGGGTAACTTTGTCTCATGGTGCGAGCAGAACCATCTGCAGCTCAATGCGACAAAGTCTAAGGAGCTGGTTGTAGACCTACGAAGGGCCAAGGCACCAGTGACCCCGGTGTCCATCCAGGGGGTCAGCGTGGATATCGTTGAGGATTACAAGTATCTGGGAGTACACATAGACAATAAATTGGACTGGGCTAAGAACACTCAAGCTCTGTACAGGAAAGGCCAGAGCCGCCTCTATTTTCTGAGGAGGCTGAAGTCCTTCAACATCTGCCGGACAATGCTGAGGATGTTTTATGAATCTGTGGTGGTCAGTGCTATCCTGTATGCTGTTGCATGCTTGGGCAGCAGGTTGAGGGTAGCGGACGCTAACAGGCTCAATAGACTGATCCGTAAGGCCAGTGACATTGTTGGGGTGGAGCTGGACTCTCTGTCGGTGGTCTCAAAAGGAGGATACTGGCCAAACTACATGCCATCTTGGACAGTGTCTCCCACCCACTCCATGGCGTGCTGGTCAAGCAAGGAGTACCTTCAGCGGAAGACTCATCCTCCCAAAATGCACCACAGAGCTTCACAGTCATTCCTGCCTGTGGCCATCAAACTCTATAACTCCTTCCTCTAAGTTTTAAAAGATATGACCCTAAGTCATTAAACTGGACATTGATCATAAACATCTCTGCAATACTGGACATAATTTGGGAATATTGCTTAAACTACTGTGCAATATACCCTGTTTTCAATGTAATTTGTGATACTTATTTATACTTCTAGTACGGCTGTGCAATATCCTCCGTCCCATTATATATTGTTAATAAGCTACACGTAACTTGACAGTTCATGCACTATTACTTTATTCTGTAATATTATCCTCAACCGGCAAACCCACTTTGTAACTTACAATTATTTAAATTTTAAATGTATACTTATACCCACTTGGTACTTAACCTGTATTATAGTGTTTTATATTTTTGCTTTTTGCTTAGTACTTTCATTCTTGTGTGCACTGACGTGATAGTGAGCTTCTATTACAAAGAGTTTCCCCTCTGGGATTAATAAAGTATTTGTGATTCTGATTCTGATTCTTCTGCTAGCTGTCTTGAGGCCAGCAGCTTCTGCTAAGCTTGTCGCTGAGAGGCTGGCGGTGAGGTGGCAGGTCTGCGTGGGCAGAGAGGAGAGAGCGCGGAGCTTGCCACTCCGCACCCCGAGAGAGAGGAGGGCAAGACTGGACAGAGACTGAGGGAGCAGGGACCGTAACCCTGGCTATGTTGATTTGAGGACGTCCAGGATCGCACGTCCGGTGGAAGTCAATGTTGTGTTTACAGTCTTGTGGGAGAAAAGGGAATGCAGTCAATTTTAACAAAGCTCAGTTAAAATCACCCACAGCGAATGAACTCGTCCGCTGAGTCCCAACACGGATGTTCGTCGCTTCGACGTCGATCTTTTCGACTATCGTGGGGGCATGATCGCGCAGGTATATGGAGATGCCATAGGTCAAAGAGATGCTTGCGGGCCATCTCTCACCTGGAGCGGCAACTTCATTAAAGAAACTTACCATTCCCACGAAGCCGTGTAGGACTACTTCAGCTCTCATGGGAAAAGCCTATCAGGCGGCAGGTCAGGCTGGTGCTGCACTGCACACCATGGCGGTTTTCAGAATCAGAATCAGAATCAGAAATACTTTATTAATCCCGAAGGGGAAACTCTTTGTAACAGCAGCTCACTATCACGTCAGTGCACCCAAGAATGGAAGTACTATTTAAGCAAAAAGCAAAAATATAATACACTATAATACAGGTAAGTACAAGTGGGTATAAGTATAAATTTAAATAAGTAAGTGTAATGTACAAAGTGGGTTTGCCGGTTAAGGTTAATATTACAGTATAAAGTAATAGTGCGTGAACTGTCAAGTTACGTGTATTTTATTAACAATATATACTGGGACAGAGGATATTGCACGTGCTCACTAAAGCAGCCATAGAATGGCCGTCTGCTTGGTGGCACGAAGAGACAAATAAGTTTTGCAGGCGTACCAGGCAGATCTCCTAAAAGATTTGAGTGCAGGGGAGACGATTGAGGGTGAAGCTTTTGCGTAACGTCCAGTGCCATGCTAATGTTGCCACAGGACCGGTCTTCATACAAAAGAACCTGAAGGCTGGCAGCTGGGGCTTATCTACTTATAGCTTCGGGCAACAGGTACGCCGGTGACGTGACCCCACAAAGCTATAGTATCGCTGAGTCAATTTCAGTGACGTGTTTAAACAAACTTTTCAAAGCTGGCTTACGTAAAGACGTTCCTTCCTTGACGTCGGTATGGACAAAGATTGTTTACAACATGATCTTTTTGTGTATTTGCTCTTCGAAAAAAACACTGAAACGTTGGTAGTGTGCGCGAGTGGTCTAAGGCACTGGATTTAGGCTCCAGTCTCTATTGAGATGTGGATGCAAATCCCATCCATCCATCCATCCATCCATCTTCTTCCACTTATCCGGGTCCGGGTCGCGGGGGCAGCAGTCTAAGCAGACGCCCAGATTTCCGTCTCCCCAGAGTCTTCCTCCAGCTCTTCTGGGGCAATACCGAGGCGTTCCCAGGCCAGCCGAGAGACATAGTCCCTCCAGCATGTCTTAGGTATTCCCTGGGGAGGGGATCCAAAGGGGCATCCGGGTCAGAAGCCTGAGCCACCTCAGCTGACTCCTCTCGAAGTGCAGGAGCAGCGGCTCTACTCTGAGCTCCTACCGAGTGACTGAGCTCCTCACATTATCTCTAAGGGAGCGCCCAGCCACCATATGGAGGAAACTCATTTCGGTCACGAACCAAAGCTCATGACCATAGGTGAGAGTAGGAACGTAGATCGACTGGTAAATAGAGAGCTTCGCCTTGCAGCTCAGCTCAACAGACCGGTATATCGACCGCATCACTGCAGAGGATAGACCAATCCGCCATTCGCTCTACTGTTCTGTCCTTCCCTCATTTGTGAACAAGACCCCAAGATACTCTTGGTTACTAAGCCCATTTTTACTATTTTCTGAAATTACATGCCCAAATAGATTGAGTATATCTTAACAACCACAAAGGCTATATGCATAATCTTGGTCTCAAATGAAAGATAAGACCTGTGAGATTACAATAGAAGTGTAGGGATTCAGGTATCTATACTCTGTCAGATAATATGCATCTGGAAAGCAGTAGAAAATTGAAATTTCTACCTCCGCCT
>CM022488.1:27373605-27444741 GCA_011952105.1 Coreoperca whiteheadi | reverse complement strand
TTTGCGACCGTTAGAGCCAATAGAATCGATTGAAACCGCCCACGGTTGGCTTAGCAACACCAATCACCATCCAGACGGCAGTAAGGCCAGAGCCAGTGTATTCTGTTTGTGAGGTCCCTCCCCCCTCTGAGCCGACTGTTTGTGCTTGTGGAAAAACCCAGGGAGCCGCCATTGATTTCAAAGGGACCTTAATACACGAGAGAACACGCTAGAACCGTCTTTTTCAATCGGAATATAACTTTTGACCAGAAGACAGCAAAGGTAAGACATGCTTTATGATATGGTTATGATTTCTTTACAGTTTTGACTATAGATCGCTGATATTTAATCGCACGGCAACGCGGCCGCCATCTTTGTTTTCTGCAGCGTCTGCCCTTTCAGAGGGTGTAAAGCTTGTGTGGATTGTTGGAAGTGGTGAAAATAACGAAATCATGGAATTGTGATTTGCATATTTGTGTGTTTTTGGTCATTATGAGTATAATTGCCTAGGTTGTAATTGTGTTTTGTTCTGGCTGTGGATGCTTGGTACTGGCTTTTAGAGCAGTCTCTTTGGCCTTTGTTTTGGTGTGTAGGATGTTAGGATTGATGCTTCCTAGTTTGTGTACTGTTCATTTGGACTGTCCAGGACTGGACAGGACTGCGTACATCCCCCTTTCAGGGTGGATCTACGTATGGGAGAGGTTTTAACTCCTCCACTTGAGGCAGGAGCTCTTCACCAAATCCCACCACTACCAAATTTATCTCCGTGTACTTCAAGCATATTCCCACAATACTGGATTATGGCAGATCACATGAAAAAGTAATTCCAAACTGTGAAAAAGAATCTCACCTGTGTATTGTGTATACTGGAATGTGATGAATTCCTGGCTTTCATAGTGCTTCACAACATCACTCTTTTTAGAATGACAGAAAGACTTTGGCGCATTTCTCTTCAGAAGATCAACCTCGCCCATTCATGGGTCAGGGAATGCCCAAACGGTTGCCCCCAAAATTCGGAACACGATGCGATTGGATTTATATTCTGGCCAGGAACCCATGAAAAAAAATGGTTCCGGTACGACCCACAGCTACGATTTTTCAAAGTTTCGCCAATGTGTTCCTGTTTGTCAGCTATGCCGAACTGGCCACCAGGTGGCAGCGGACTTAATGGCAGTCGGGAACATTTTTGACAAATGTTTTGACACTTGGGAACAAATGTCACTCTGCCAAATTGAAACATTTTTGACACACATCCCACTGACAAAGGGCAACATTGACAACTCCATTCAAAGGTATGCCAAATGTCAAAATATAAGAAATACACAATTATATTTTGACATTTGGCATACCTTTGAATTGGGTGTCCAGGGTTTCCAAATTTCACAGTGACAAATGGAAACATTTCTGACACACAATCTCACTGACAAAGGGGAACCTTGATTGCTCCATTCAAATTTTCCCCTAGAAAAGTCCCAGAGACCACAGATTTTGCACACACAGTGTCAATGGGAGCAGAGTGGCGCAGGTGAAGAGTGGTGGGCCCATAACCCAGAGGTCGATGGATTGAAACCATCCTCTGCTAATGGAACGCATTGTTGTTCTGAACTCTCACGTGTGTCTTCTGTATAATGGAATTGGATGAATTCCTGACTTCACTGTGCTTTTCCATTAGTGTTTTCACTATGGAAGCATTTAACTTATTATAAGATAATCTCTTAGCTAAAAAGACTTCCACTTTGGCACATTACTTCATATCAGATCTATCTAGGAAGAGATTGTGCCAATGTAGTCCATTTTTTTTGCAAGTGCACTTTGCCACGTTTTCCAGAACCGTGACCAAAGCAATTGGTAGCGTGGCCCTGGAATCTAAAGTTTAGGTTAAGGACTTCAGTCTCGCACAAGGTTTGGGTTTCCACATCTGCCAATCAGATGTTTGTCTTTGACCTTTCACCTGAACATGTAGTTGCTGTACCTTGGCAACAACAAAGGCGATTGCATCGTGCCCTTGGGGATTTTCATTGATTAGAATTGGTGGGTGATTGATGGTGCAGAGTGTTTGACTAAAAATTGAGCTGCAAAATATTACGGTGATCATTAACTGGATATAAGTGGTGGCCAATGGCATGCTTCTCGTCCATGCTTCTCCGCTAATCGAACACTTGTGGTTCCTAGAGTCTCCAAAAGTAGAATGGGAGCCAGAGCCTTTAGCTATCAAGCTCCTCTCCTGTGGAATCAGATCCCAGTTCGGGTTCGGGAGGCAGACACCATCTCCACATTTAAGAATAGGCTAAAGACTTTCCTCTTTGATAAAGCTTATAGTTAGGGCTGGCTCAGGTGAACCTGAACCATCCCTTAGTTATGCTGCTATAGGCATAGACTGTCGGGGGACTTCACATGATGCACCTCTCTCTCTTCACCTCTGTCCTCCTCTCCATCCGTATGCATTGTCATCCCATAAATGCATGTTACTAACTTGACTTCTTCCCTCTCCCTGAGTTTTGTGCTTTTTCGTCCGTCTCGTCTTTCTTACTGTCACTTTCAGCAGGTATTTCAGTGTCCGAAGATGTATCTGGATCGATGACTATGGCGACCTGCTGGGGCAGTGCTGCTGTGTCTATGGTGCAGGGGACTAGTGACTCGGGTCCTGCTCGTTGGGCTCCACCTGGAGCTGCTCAGTTACCCGTCTGGACCCATCATCTTCCCTTATGTTTTACATCCCACACTTTTCAACATAATTATATATATACACAACAATTTTGCCATTGCCATCATAACTGTGTATGTTATGATTTTTATGCTATGAATCTATTCTGTACTTACGACATCTATTGCATGTCTGTCGGTCCTGGGAGAGGGATCCCTCTTCTGTTGCTCTTCCTGAGGTTTCTATCATTTTTTTCCCCTGTTAAAAGGGTTTTTTTGTGTAGTTTTTCCTTAATCAAATCGAGGGTCTAAGGACAGAGGGTGTCGTATGTTACAGATTGTGAAGCCCTTTGAGGCAAATGTGATTTGTGATATTGGGCTATATAAATAAAATTGAATTGTATTGAACTAAATTATCAACAAGTAGGTCGCTGCTCTGTCTCTCTTCTAAACCATTTCCACAAGTCTCGTAACTGAGATTTCTTCTCGTTGTACTGTTGTAATGGACACTGTAGCTATATAGTGAGCAGCCCTGAAGGCACTCAGACTCTGAAGGCAAATGTTCGACTCTTCATTATTTCGCAATACTTCTCTTCAAAGCAGAGACAAGCCTGAAACTGCTGCTTGTGTCACTTAGCGCTCAATAGCGCTGGATGGCAGCAGTGTACCTTGTTGAGGTAGTTGGATTCCAGTGCTGATTGGTGGCAGACATCGATGTCAAGTTTGCGCCTCCTCTAACCAGGGCGCTATCCCATGCACCTGGTGGGGCATGTTGTTCAGGTGACAGGGAAAACTTATTGCTTGCCCTTGAATTTGTGGTAGGCTTCTGTTCTTCACATGCTGTGTATGACCAGTAGGCTATCAGGAACCTGCCCATGTGGCCATACATACATAAGAGGAATTAGTGTCTGTTTGTTTCATGGTGTAATTTGCCATGGACATCCACTGATTAGAGTGTGTCAATATGGAAAGGACGGCGCTTTGGTCTTTTGTGTGATGGCCCTCATCTGCTAAATGTTTTTACAGTTTGATGGTGTCTTTCTTGCTCTGTTCTTTGGTAGGTGCGCAAATCAAAATGTCGTCGATGTAATACAATAATGCTGAACCCGGGGATCTAGGCTGTCCCTCAGGGCATTATTGTAGATAGTTCGGCTGACGGAAAATCCCATAGCCAATCTGGAAAATGTGTATTTTGTGCCATTAAAGGTAAATGCAAACCAATACTGAGAATCATGGTGCACTGGCACACTGTAAAAAGCATTTGCTAAATCAACAACTACCATGGTTAAAAAGGACATCACACTTCGATGATTGTGTGTCGACATTTATTCTCGAAGTTGAGCACCTTACTTTAACACCTGTATACACCTCTCAACACCATGAAAACAAAAAGACAGATAAAGAAATGTCTCAGCTCTAAAATATATTACAAATAGTACAAAATAATACACAAGATAAAGCATATTTACCATGTACGCCAATATGTCATTAAATGACAGTTAAGTAGCTTAGTTTCTGGCAGACATTCATCTTTTTATTTAAACTTGGCCAACATTTTCTCTACTGTGTTTGTCTCTTTCGTGGCTACTCTCTTTCTCTATAACTCAATACAAGCGGCCACATGACTAGTTAGACCGGTAAATGTCTTCTTAAATGAAATACATAAAATAATGAAACAATCACATTTGACACAATTTGGGGAGCTTCTCTGATTGATTTAAACAAATAGACTGACATATTAGCGTCAGCTACAACCGAAAATCTTTGAGTTTGAGGTGATACTTGAGATAGTATGGTGTAGGGATTTAGGACATTTAGGTGCACGTGGTTGAACAGCTTTATTCACTGCAGTGAGATCTTGTACAAACCTCCACTCTGTGGATTGTCCTTCAGCATGAATTTTGCTTACAGGAAAAATAAGAGTTCTGACTGGAGAGTCACTGCAGGGCAGTATTACACCAGATTTTTTAAATGCCTCTCTGGAGGTGGGCGTGGTTAGCTGTCAGTGGCAGAGGGAGAAGCGGTGGAGTGTCTCAGGTGAACAGCGTCAGGGAGAGCTGTGTATCACAGCTGGGTCTTGTTAACTAATGATGCTCTCCCATTTACATCTAGTAGTGCGGGACCTGTGAGGGTGAGAGGCACCTACACAGGCAGCCAAGAAGGCTGTAGGAATTCATGTTGTTGGCACGGCTGAAGTGCCGGAGCCGGAGCCAGAACCTCAATCAGCGTCACAAGCTGGGCACAGCACTGATTTGGTCAAGAGGAGTAACCAGTGTTGTATGTATGTGAAACAGCAGACCATAAAATAAACTGCTTACCACTGAACTATGGTGTCTGTCCGTAGCAGAATTGTGCTACAGATGTGAACACTGGTGTTATGCTATGGCTTCCTGTTTTAGTGGATACTGCTGCATGCAAGGCCTGTAATAAGATTGTGGTGCGACAGTTCCTAATAAAACCCATATCATGTTTGCTTTGTGCTGACATTTTAGTAGGTACTTCCCTTAAGGCTTGTATGGCATGTTGCCCTTCCTATGTGAGAAAAGTGTTGGTGTGATATGTGTGTCATCTGTTCCCAGCTCTACAGTGTTTTGGCAGCAAACTGTGGCATAGAAAATCCTTTTGTGCATGTGTTCGATAGGGCTGAAATAAACCCCTGCATTGAAGGTGAGAATCCAGTCAGTTATCTGCAAAATACTTTTAACAAAGCCATCCAAGTTCTGCCACCGATCCCTGTTGTTTTTGGACATGATGTGATGTTTGAGATGTGTAGAGCTGCATCACTGACATTGTAAAATTCCTCTTGGGTTGGTGTTAAAATCTGTGAGGCAGCACACTTTCTTTTTGACCATAATAAGGTGGAAATGTTCTGTCATTTAAACAAGTCAGGGCCACGCAAAACGTGAGGTGCAGTTTAAATGTTCAGGAATTTGAAACTGTGTGTGAGACACGCTTTCTTGCTTCCTGCAAACGCTGACGGCTGATGTGACACACAGACAACCTCCACTGATAGGCATATAATTGAGTTTCAGGGCTGTATTTTACCAGGTAATCCCTAAATCAGCTAATTTTGTCACCCTGAGGCCTTCTTCAGTAGAGATTAAACAAATTCCCAATTTTAGCATTACATCTCTTCCCATCAAATCCAAAGGGCCACATTGAACTCGCAAAAAGGCATCTTTGAAGATGTTGTCCTGAGCATTATAAAGGTGTGACGTAATGTTCTTTAACTATAATTCCCGATGCTCCAACAGAGTGAATGTACTGGCCGCTGAGTTTAGGAGGATTAGAGAAAATGTCTCTTAACACTGAATGTGTTGCTCCTGAGTTAACTAAAAAGTTAACATTCTTTCCATTTATATTTAGACAACTTTTGGAAACTTTTCTGTTCATATTGGACATAGGTGCCAGTTGGGGTTTATATTTTTTTCGTCAAGAAACGTAATGGCTTCATTTACTTTTTGAGCTATTTGTGTGTCTGTGGTGCTTAAGCAGGCTGCCTATGTGTGAGTGGTCCCTGATGTCCCTCCCCTCTGTCCTACTCCTCCCTCTCCAGTCAGTCTGCTAATGTTCCAGGCTGGGTGGGGGTTTGTGGGCATTCTTGGGTCCAATGTCCTTTTTCTCTACACTTGACACATGTTTCTAGATCTGAAAAAAATCCTTTTCTGCTGCCTCTGCCTTGTCATCCAGATCAGGAAAAATAACTAGGGGGCCACCTTATTGGAGACGAGCTCTGGTTCGCTGAGAGACAGCCGATGCAAGCTCAGACTGAATTAACACAGGTTTTGTGCTGTCAGTTCTATCTGTGGGGGTGGGGGTTGATGAGGATGTGGAGGGTGTTACAGTTGTGGAGGATGGACTTTCAGCAGGAGGTTGACCAGTATGGCTGCTTGATGTTGATGTTGATGGGGTGGCTTTAGCTTGGTGGCAGGGCAGTCACCTGCCAATCGGAAGGTCGGTGGTTCAATCCCCCAGCCATGCATCAAAGTATCGTTGAGCAAGATACTGAACCCCAAAATGCTCCCGAAGCTGCGCCTTTGATTTGTGAATGTTCTCAAATGTAAGTTGCTTTGGATAAAAGCGTCTGCTAAATGAATAAATGTAAATGATGCGCCGCCTTGGTCATACGGGGGTGGATAGTCTCTTGGGAGTGGGAGGGAGTCCAGTTTGGGGTTGGTCATCAGGGGGCACTGAGGCGCTGATGTAGTTCCTGGAAGAGTAGGACACAGAAGAGCATTTCTGAGAGCCTTTGTCTACTCCTTCACTTATATCTTTTCTTATCTCTTCCCTGTTTGGCATGTTTGTTTCTTTCCCCACCCTCTGCTTCCACATTCTCCAATCCTTACTATGAGTTTTTTTTCTGTGTTATCACTTTTGTCGACACCTTTTTCTTTCTTTCCATCTTTTCTGCAAAAAATATATCACCCTTTGTTTCCAAACCCTTTGTTTTCAAACTTACAGAATCTTGCCCATATTTATTTTTCATGTGTTGTATTATGCTCGTCGTCAGTCACTTTTCCCTCAGGGTCAGTCTTGCTGCCCCGATTGCCCATCTTCCCACTTTACTGCTTGTACAAGTCTTCCCTTTTGATCCTGATCATCAACAGGAACCCAGATTGTTTCCACTATAACCTTGGTAAAAGCAAAGAACACCTCAATTTTGTGCCTGTTCAGTCTTAGTGAAAGCAAAGAACAGCGGAGATCACTTCACATTGGTGTCTGCTCGGCCCTGTTCAATGGACAATCAGGACAGAAATCCTAACCCAGGGATTTAATCTATTTTTAAAAAATGGTTTTGTTTATTCCAGACACTCACCAGATTTTTGTTGCGGAGGACTAAATAGGTCCCATTGATTGGGATGGCGGTGGGGAGGTCATTCGCCCCCGGCACACAGTCCTCTCGTCTCTACAATTTGTTTTTTGGTGAGGTAGAAGCTGGAGTTGTCCCCCAAGATGATGAGTCACCATTTTCTTTGGGCTCCAGACAATCACTCAAGCCATCTCACTTCTGACACCAGAATGTTGTGGAAATATTTCCCTTGTTAACAGTAGTGTCTGTGAATAAACAAAAGTCTTCTCCAAGATTGTCTTTATGTGCGCTTTATTTCTTTGCAAAGAAAATAAAAACAAGCTGCAGTGCAAGATGGAACCAAGAGTACAGAAACTGCAGCTAATTTATAACACAAGTCACACCCTCAAAGGGTGACTACATTAGAAAAGCTAAGCTGCAGGTGCCATGGTCATGTTAGGAGCAACTGTTTCAAATCAGTTTTCTTCACTGATAAACAATTCACATTACCAGAGTTACACAGTACGCATAGTTCCCTTTCGAGGGAACTTCAACGCTGCGTCAGCTGATACTATGGGGAACGCCTTCAGCGTGACCGCCTCTGAATCTCTGTATCAACTTTGACCAATCTTGATTGGGTTTAACATCAACACGTGACGCATGCCGGCGGAAGTGGAGGTATAAAGGGAGCCGGCTTCACTGTTGTAGGCCTTCTGATCGACTGAAGCAAGCAATCACAGGCTTGAATACGAAAGCCCCCTTTAAAGGGGGCTATACACAGTCCAGACCAGTCCTGTACAGTTTAAATGAACAGTACACAGGCTAGGAATCACCAATCCTAACATACGACACACCAACACAAAGGGCAGAAACTCTGCTAAAAGCCAGTACATCCACAGCCAGAACGAAACACAATTACAACCTAGGCAATTATACTCATCATGATCAAAAACACGAAAATATGCAAATCACAATTCCATGATTTCGTTATTTTCACCACTTCCAGGAATCCACACAAGCTTTACATCGTCTGAAAGGGCAGAAGCTGCAGAAAACAACAATGCCAGCTGCGTTTCCGTGCGACGAAATCTCAGCGAGCTACAGTCAAAACTGTAACAAAAAAAACATAACTATATCATAAAGTATGTTACCTTTGCTGTTTTCTGGTCAAAAGTTATATTCCGATTGAAAAAGACGGTTCTACTGTGTCCTCTCGTGTCTTACTGTTGTTTACATAAGCACAAACACTCTGCTCAGAGGGGGGAGGGACCTCACAGCAGAATACACTGGCTTTGGCCTGACTGCCTTCTGGATGCTGATTGACATTTTTAAGCCAAACGTGGGTGGTGCCAATCGATTCTATTGGCTCTAACGGTCACAGGTCATTTATTCAGATCGGCCAATGGGCTGCTGAGCTGTAGCTCCTTTTGTTAGGCCACAGAGCAGCTCCAAATGCATACAGTATGTACAGAGAGAGTGCCTAGGTCAATCTGAGCCAGATTATAAACTCAAAATGACTCAAAAACAGTTGTATTTGGTGGAATGAGTTACCATAATGATCTATTAGTGAAATATAATTAGTTTTCCTACCTGGTACCTAAAACAGGTCAATGGCACATCTGGATCCAAATGGGCCCAAATGACACATTTGCTGGTTCCTCCTGGAAATATCTGTGTTAAAATGTGTGTTTACCTGCTTAGGTTCACTTTTTTAGCATCTACTTTAGCACAGTTACTTATCAGATATTATTTTAATAATTCCTCCAAAGTTTAGGCTTATTCCTTTATGATTCAAATGTGTTTTCACTATAAATGAGGTGTGTTTTTTTAGGCGGAGTTAGACATTTCAATTTTCTACTGCTTTCCAGATGCATTTTATCTGACAGAGTATAGATACCTGAATCCCTACACTTCTATTGTAATCTCACAGGTCTTAGCTTTCTTTTGAGACCAAGATTATGCATATAGCCTTTGTTGTTAAGATATAGTCCATTTATTTGGGCATGTAATTTCAGGCAAGAGTTAGGAAAAAATGGGCTTAGTACTGATTAAATGACAGCTAAAATCTTTTTTTTAAATTTGCTGTTCGATCTTACATGAGTGTGGGCTAGTGGTGTTTATATGCTTAGTTTTATGTTTTCTTTTAATTGTGATGTAATGAAATTGAATTGGAATGTCAGTCAGTCAGTCAGTCATTTTCTTCCGCTTGTTCCCGTTAGGGGTCACGGGTGACTGGAGCCTATCCCAGTGACTTTGGGCCTTTGGGTACACCCTGGACAGTGGCCAACTCGTCGCAGGGCTGATACATAGACAGACAACCATTCACACTCACATTCATCCACTAGGGGCAATTTAGGGTGAATTGGAATGTGATTTTATAATTATGTAGTCTTTGGCACTTGTACAGCACTGTGGTCAACTTTTGTTGTATTAGTATGTGCTTTATAGAGAAGAGCCCAGATTATTTATAGGAGCGCTGCCGTTAACAAGCGTGGCTGGTATTGGTAACTTACACAAAAGGGACATTCAGTCGGTTGCTATATCAGAGGAAGCAGGGTAGACACTCAGAACCTAGGTGTGTCTCCTTGCCACCAGCTTAAACAGTCCTTAGTCAATGCTTTAGGGTAATACACTGAGAGTCTAAGGATCGGACCCTTTAAACTAAGAGCTGGTCCAGTAGGCTACCTCCCGTACGGGGCTTTGCCAGGATCTGGCAACGTGTTGTGTTCAAAGTGGCTAACACTCAAAATAATCTTGTTCCAAGAAATGTAATTCATTGTTATATGTGTATACAGACCCCCATTAAGCAAATTTCACATTTTATGATCAATTTACAGAAATCCTGAAAGAGTGCAATCACAGCCAATAATTCATTCTTATGGGTGATTGGGATTGGGACCCAAATTAAAGAGAAAAACATAAGAATAATTACAGATGTAAGCGTATTCTTTTATTTGCAGGACAGAAAACAAACTGAAACCTAATCCTTAATTCAAATGATTTATTGTAATTACAAAATTAACATGTACATGGATCTTTCTTAGTTCAGAAAACCGCAGTCTGCCATTCCAGTTATCTGCAGCCAACTAAAGACAGACAACCTGTCTTTAGGACTACACAGTCTTTTAAATGAGAATGTGCTACTATCTGATTCGTCCAAACAAAACATTTGGGGGATGGGCCACCGATTTAGCCTTAGATCTCCCCACGTGGTGGCATCATCTTCCTCCAACCAGAGGACAGGTGTAACATTTTCCTTTTAGGACAGCTCCTAAAAGGGTGTTTTTTTGGCCACACCCTCGACCTTGTTTCTGGTATACGGCATTGAAATTGAACATTTAACAGTCTTTCCACAGAATCCTTCACTATCAGACCATTATTTAATAACTTTTGAACTCCTATTACTGGAGTACACACAACTAGTCAAATACTACTACACTAGATGTCTATCTGACAGTGCTGTAGCTAAATTTAAGGAAGTAATTCCATCTAAATTTAACTCAATTCTATGTGTTAACATAACAGAGAACTGTTATGCAAATTTCAGTCCGTCCCAAATTGATCATCTTGTTGATAGTGCTGCAGGTTTACTGCGAACGACACTTGATTCTGTTGCTCCTCTTAAAAAAAAAGCTAATAAAACAAAAAAGGTTAGCTCCATGGTATACCGCTGAAACCCGCAAATTAAAGCAAACATCACGAAAACTTGGAAATGGCGTTCCAACAATCTGGGAGAATCTTGTTTAGTCTGGCAAGATAGTCTTAAAATATATAAGAAGGCCCTCCGTAATGCCAGAGCAGCCTACTGCTCATCACTAATAGAGGAAAATAAGAACAACCCCAGGTTCCTTTTCAGCACTGTAGCCAGGCTGACAGAGAGCCACAGCTCCATTGAGCCATGTATTCCTGTAGCCCTCAGTAGTAACGACTTGATGAGCTTCTTTAATGATACAATTTTGACTATTAGAGAGAAAATGAATCACGTCCTGCCCTCAGCTGGTGCCAACCGATATTCAAGCATAGAGGCTTTGGAGGGATCTGTGAAACCTGAGGTGTACTTGGACTGCTTCTCTCCTGTCGACCTTATTCAATTAACGTAAACAATTTCCTTATCTAAGCCGTCGACAATTTCTTCATCTAAGCCTTCGACCTGTCTCTTAGACCCAATTCCAACTAGGCTGCTTAAAGATGTTCTACCATTAGTTAGTACATCTTTTGTGGATATGATCAATTTGTCTTTACTGACAGGTTATGTTCCACAGTCTTTTAAAGTAGCTGTTATTAAACCTCTCCTTAAAAAGCCCACACTCGATCCAGGGGTTTTAGCCAACTATAGACCTATATTTAACCTTCCCTTTATCTCTAAGATCCTTGAAAAAACTGTTGCTAATCAGTTATGTGACTTTCTAAATAACAATAGTGTATTTGAGGATTTTCAGTCAGGTTTTAGAGTGCATCATAGCACAGAAACAGCACTGGTGAAAATTACAAATGACCTTTTAATTGCATCAGACAATGGACTTGTCTCTGTACTTGTCTTGCTAGATCTTAGTGCTGCATTCAATACCATTGACCATCAAATTCTATTACAGAGATTGGAACATTTAATTGGAATTAAAGCAACCGCGTTAAGCTGGTTTTAATCCTATCTATCAGACCGATCTCAGTTTGTATACGTTAACAATGAATCATCCGAGCACACCAAAGTTAGTCACGGAGTTCCGCAAGGTTCTGTGCTTGGACCACTTCTATTTACTTTATATATGCTTCCTTTGGGCAATATTATTAGAAAGCACTCCATAGAGTGTCATTGTTATGTGGATGATACCCAATTATATTTATCGATTAAGCCGGATGAAACTGATCAGTTAGTTAAACTTCAGACATGCCTTAAGGACATAAAAACCTGGATGACCAGAAATTTTCTGATGTTAAACTCTGACAAAACTGAAGTTATAGTACTTGGGCCCAAACGCCTCCGAGACTTACTGTCGGCAGATATAATTGCTCTAGAGGGCACTGCCCTGGCCTCCAGCACCTCTGTGAGGAACCTCGGAGTTATCTTTGATCAGGATCTATCCTTCAACTCCCACATGAAGCAAACTTCAAGGACTGCCTTTTTTCACCTACGTAACATTGCAAAAATCAGGCACTTCCTGTCTCGAAATGATGCAGAAAAATTAATCCATGCATTTGTTACTTCAAGGCTGGATTACTGCAATTCCATATTATCAGGCAGCCTGAAAAAGTCCCTTAAGATTCTCCAGTTGATTGAGAACTCTGCAGCACGTGTACTGACAGGAACTAGGAAAAAAGATCATATTTCTCCAATATTAGCTTCTCTGCACTGGCTCCCTGTGAAATCCAGAACAGAATTTAAAATCCTTCTCCTCACCTACAAAGCTCTTAATGGTCAGGCACCGTCGTATCTTACAGAGCTCATAGTACCTTATTACCCCACTACAACACTGTGCTCTCAGAATGCAGGGTTACTTGTGGTTCCTAGAGTCTCCAAAAGTAGAATGGGAGCCAGAGCCTTTAGCTATCAAGCTCCATTCCTGTGGAATCAGATCCCAGTTCGGGTTCGGGAGGCAGACACCATCTCCATCTCCACATTTAAGAGTAGGCTAAAGACTTTTCTCTTTGATAAAGCTTATAGTTAGGGCTGGCTCAGGTGAACCTGAAACATCCATTAGTTATGCTGCTATAGGCCTAGACTGTCGGGGGACTTCACATGACGCACCTCTCTCTCTTCACCTCTGTCCTCCTCCCCATCCGTATGCATTGTCATCCCATAAATGCATGTTACTAACTTGACTTCTTCCCCCTCCCGGAGTTTTGTGCTTTGTTGTCTGTCTCTTCTTTCTTACTGTCACTTTCAGCAGGTATTTCAGTGTCCGAAGATGTATCTGGATCTGTGACTATGGCGACCTGCTGGGGCAGTGTTGCTGTGTCTATGGTGCAGGGGACGAGTGGCTCGGGTCCTGCTCGTTGGGCTCCACCTGGAGCTGCTCGGTTGCCCGTCTGGACCCATCATCTTCCCTTATGTTTTACATCCCACACTTTTCATATACACAACAATTTTGCCATTGCCATCATAACTGTGTATGTTATGATTTTTATGCTATGAATCTATTCTGTACTTACGACATCTATTGCATGTCTGTCGGTCCTGGGAGAGGGATCCCTCCCTCTATCATTTTTCCCTGTTAAAAGGTTTTTTTTTTGGGTAGTTTTTCCTCATTCGAATCGAGGGTCTAAGGACAGAGGGTGTCATATGTTACAGATTGTGAAGGCCTTTGAGGCAAATGTGATTTGTGATATTGGGCTATATAAATAAAATTGAATTGAATTTAATTGAAAAGAGGGCAAACCCACACTGCCCTGTCCTAAGATGACCTTTCCCCTAGATGTGACCATCTTGTCTGATAGCTGACGTTTTGCTCTCTCGAAAGTTTTTTTCTTATCTCTGAAGCACCAGTGAAACTTCCAGTCCGTCGGCCGAAGGACGTTTTCAGCATATTCTGTTTCTTTGAGCACACACAAGTTAGTAATCACTACTCCAAGGAACAGTTGAACTATTTTAATAACTGCATAAACATCTTTTTTACAACAAGGCAAATTATTTCACCCTAACACAGACAAACATCATCGAAACTCTCAAGTACACAATTAGACTTGATAATAAGCCAGAAAAGAATAACTAAAAGTTATAACTTCTATCATAGTAGTTATATCACCATGTGGATGTTTTAATTGTGACCTGCCAAGGGACTGCAGATGAAAGCTAGCTTTAAGATAATTCTGGTACAATACATCAGATAAAATAAAGATCATCAAAAAGAATAACACATTGGTTGTTTTGCACTTCTCATTGGATATGTTGGCAATAAGATAAATAGAACAATAACAGCCTTGTCCTTTATGTGAGTGAGGAATGCCGGTGGAACATCATGTCTCAGCTTCCTACAGTAAAATCTTGCTTACAAAAGCGAAAAGACAGAAAAGAAAGACAGGACAGCAAAAAGAAAGGGCGACAGTATGTCACCCAAGCGTTTACATTTTGCTCCTCTATCAGCTGACATTGCATCAATGTAGGGCAAACTTTTAGCAAGCTATTCATACTAAATCAGCTGTCCCTGCACCTGGCTGGTGCCAGGCTCAACAGATGCAGCTTTGGGTTCAGTAGCCCTGTCTCCTCATGCCCATTCCCATCCCCATCCCCCTAACAATGACCCAGCCCTACTCCCAGCTGAAGGAGGAGGTGAGCAGCATTGCCTTGAATGACATGTCAGTTGGCATAATGCAGGGGTCCGTTGGAATTATTTTTTTTATTATGAAAAAAAAGAAAAATTATTCAATTCTTTTCAATGATTAGAATTCAAATGCTGAGATTTTTTTTCCCAACATAAGGATCATTATATGAAAAAAATATAAACAGTCTGTGGTCTGTATTGGATGCTGGACAGTTTGAAGCATTGAGTGACTTGGTCTGTATTAAAGTGACAACCAATGTTAAAATAATACCTTCAAGTCATATGGCCAAAATCTTTTTCCATGGCATTGATGCAGACTGAAATATGGTCGTTTACTGACATCTAGTGGTGGTGATACACAACTACATGCAATTTGGTTCTACAAGATAAAGTGGTTTCATGTTTTCTGTGGAGCATGCAGTTAATTTAAGTCCAATAAATGGTAGTAAATGAAATTCTGGTTATAATGTTAATACAAATGGTATTTTATTATAAGATATATTATCATATCATGTACACTCTACAGAGCCAGGCCCTTTTTCAAGTGATAGTTAGCACATTTCTGCTCTATAGGAAAAGTGCAATGAGAGAACTTTGTTTATAAATAAAGAAATTAATTGAATTGAATTTCTCGAGCCCCTGCAATTCAGCTGGATTCACAATATAGTAGTAGTAGTAGTAGTATTATATGTTATGATTTCTTGGTTTCTGTTGTTAGACAACTGAAGGAGTATAAAATAGTGATTTAATCGCATCTCATTAATACTACATGTTAACCACCAGCCATTCCCAAGATGCTGTACTGCGTTGATCATTTTATAATCACAAAGCTGTCTGACAAAATGAACATTTTTCCTATGTGAAAACAGACCAACTTGCATGGGTCACGAGAATTCAAGCAATCCAACCCATTCAATCGTCAAACTGGAGAAACAAAACAAACAATACGATGCCAGGGACCGTTATCTGTCTATTAACAACACCAACAGCACTGGGCAACTGTGCCTTTGTGTAAGAGTGGGTTGTCCACTAATTGGAAGGTCAGTGGTTAAATCCTGGCTTCCCCTGGCCCACGTGTCGAAGCGTCCTTGAGCCAGATACAAGATCAGTGTGTGAAAGTTAGATTACGTTGTACTGATAAGCAGTTAGCTCCTGCCATATTGTTAAAGTACTTTGAGTAGTTGAAAGGCACTATACAAGTACAATCTATTTACTGATCCATATGATCAGCAAAAAATTGAAGTGGACTGCGAATTGCTGCCTCTAACCTCATACTTGGATATTGGAACATTATCTTATTTGCGGTATAAGTGCGTATACATATGTGCGTATGTGAACTTCTCAGAAACTATAAATCCCTTGAAGCCCACTGACATTTCACCAATAGATGGGTGCAGGATTTGTTTACATTTCGACCACAGGTCTGTGAAAATAGTCATAACAGCAAAGTTGGCTGTAATCAAGAAAACCTGTGCTTAGCATAGCAGCCTTCAATTTTAAAGAAAGATATACAAATTGGGGCTGTAATGATGATGGTATGGTCAGGTTATTCTGTATATCATCAGGGCTGTGCTTTGGCCAATATAAGTGAGCCCATGCAGTATTTATGGTTGGTTTGTTTTGTTTATTTCGAACATGAACATAAAAGTCATTACATTATTATGATAAATAAATCACCACGTGTTCAAAAAGGAGTACGAAGAAGTAAAATTGATCTAATCCTACTGCTTTTTCATACAACATAAGTGCTTAAGCATCCTGAAGTTATTTACCGCTGTGAATGTACATTCAGCATGTTTAATTAAACAATTAACAAGATCATGTCATGAAACAAACCAAAGTCTGAAATAGTACTAAAGTAAACCAGAAACAGTCATTTTGTTTATCATACCTCTTCAAAAAATTTTGTATACCCAGTTGTAAATTTGTAATTAATTTGACTTCCAAATGTTCACCCCACAAACTGCATCCTTTGTATTAGCTGATGGACTTTGCTGTTTTGCTGATGTCATGTTTTACTGTTGATCTGTTAATGTCAAGCTCTAGCATTTCATATTATGTAGGGACAGTTTCCAGTAGGGTTGCAACTATGCTGACAGCCCTGCAGATGAAGACAAATCTAGCAAAGGATTTAACACTGTTGTAAAGTGTTGTCGTCTGTCTAGGAGGCATGCAGCAGCTGCTGTGACTGTTGGGAATAGTGATCTGAAGACCCAAGAGCAAGATGCGGAGAGGCAGAACTAGAGACTGACTGTGAATATTTATTGAGATATAGTTCAATAGGACACTTGAGACCGGAGGTTCGGGGAGAGTGGGGCAGGCAGAGGTGACCGAGCAAACAACAGGGACTCAGGCGGAGAGCCTAGTGTGTTGGCGGGGCATGGTTGAAGAGGAAGGTAGGGGTGACTCCTGAGTTGCAAGGCAGACAAAGAATGTGGAGATGATGAGAGTCAAGTTGGTCTCGCAGTCTGAGATCACTGGCAGAAGGAAAGTCTGTGGCATGGTAAAAAACATGGTCAAACATTAATATTTAAAAAAGAGACACACTAGATCTAGATCGACCTTAATCACAGTAGTGCACTCAACGATCTGGCAAAGACTGAAGCTTTATTGATGATGAGCAGCAGGTGTAACGGTGATCAGCAGCAGAAAGTGTACCTGAGTGTAACGCTGATCAGGCGAAAAGGATTGCCCCTCAGGGAAAATCCTGTGTTCCTGAGCCACCACTGCAGGTGCCTCATGTGCAGTAACCCAAGCGGAATCACGTTGGATGCTGCAGCCATGAGGCCTAACAGTCTTTGAAACTGTAGTGCAGTGAGAAGTCGACCTAGCTGCACCCTGAACACCATGGTCAGGATCGACTCGACTAGTGCGGGAGACAGCGTAACCGAATCCCACACTACTCCTAGGAACGTAATCCTTTGTGTTGGAGTAAGCATGCTCCTGCTCGCATTGAGCCTCAACCCTAAGCACTGCATGTGCGCAACTACGACATCTTGATGTTGTATTGCGGTTAGACGTGACTGGGATAAATCAACCAATCGTCTATATAGTTGAGGATGCGGACTCCCTGGAGGGGAGAGTGCTAGGCCGAAGGGAAGCACCCGATATTGGTAAGCTTTGCCCCGGGAATCGAACTGCAGGAACTTCCGGTGTCCCGGAATGATAGAGACAAGGAAGTACGCGTCCCTTAGATCGATCGTGACAAACCAGCTCCCACGACCATCGCATTATTTTCTCATTTTTACATTAAACTGTGTAGCCATTTTACTTTAATCTTCATCATCCAACTCCTAAACATGTCAGGGTCGGGTACCGCTGGCGCTGCTTCCCAACAAGAAACTATAAGGGGCTGCGCTACAGCAAAAGGACAACTTCCTGCTAGTCAGGGTAACAAAGACGGTGGTTCCTCAGCTGAACAGCCCAGTTTGGCACAAGCTGTAACTGCGAATGTAAGCACTTTCCTGGACGAGAAATTCGCCCGTTTTGAGTCAACACTGGACTCAATCACAACCCGATTAGAGGATAACACGAAGTGGATTACGAAGGCGGAGAGCCGGGTTTCCCAGAATTAGGATAACGTGGCGGAACTTCACAACAAGGTAGCGGCGTTGGAAAAAACTGTACAGTCCCTCTCCGAGAGATCGGAGGACACCGAAAATTGCAGCCGGCGGGACAATATTCGTATCGTCAGTCTGAAGTAAGGCGGGGAGTGTCGCCAACCTGGCTACCCAAGCTACTGGATATTGAAACAAAACGTGGCCCGCTTAAACCCAACTGCGCATGCCCTGTGCTGATTGAGCTTCACAATTACTCGGACAAGTGTAAAATCCTGGATGCTGTAAAGAAGAAGGATCTTCTAACATATGAGGGCAGTGACAACTTTATCACGCAAGACCTGTCAGTTAAAGTCAGAGAGGCGAGACGGGCATACAATGACGTCTGCGGTCAGCTCATTCAGAGAGTTGTCCGTTTTGTGATGCGCTACCCTGCAAAGCTCTGTTTCAAGCTTAATGGGTCTGACCACTCCTTCCATTCTGCACAAGATGCACAGGCATATCTGAACAGGTTGGACTAACATATTAAGTTTGTACAAGTATGGTTGGGATGAGCGCTGCATCCCATTATTAAAGTCTGTAAATGCTTGGACAGACAGGTACTTTCAAGACACTTCTCACGGTACACTTAAGACTTTATTTTCTATTTTCCTCTGTCCAGAACCAGTGTGGGGCTTAGTCTCACAGTACATTTAAAGTATTTTGTTATTTTCCTTGTCCAGCACCAGTGTGGTGCTGAGTGATATTGCTACACAGCTGTTTATTCCTATTTCAGTAAAAGGGTTATAGTTTATTTTTTTCATATCACAGACCATTTAAATACTTTATTTTTATTTTCTACTGGCCAGTAACAGTGTGGTATTTAAACACACGGTACACTTAATGTGTAGGGTACATACAGTAGTTATAGCCACTTGGTTACTGTTACGTATTATTACGTGCAATGCGAGCGGGGGTGTTAGATAGAGCTAAACTCCATCTTTCGGTGTAATGTGGCTGCTTTTTTTCGCGTCCTCCACACTTTTGTTCTCGAGTTTGGCTGGGGGGGAGGGATGTATTTATCAAGCTAGGTTTGTAATCTTTTTTGATAATGGGGTAGGGAGGTTTTGTTTTTCTTTTGTGTGTTGCCTTGTTCATTATTATGACCATTCCTCATGTTGTTCCAGAGTTCTTTCATATCTGCATTTTTGTAAAATATGTCTATGAGTGATCTTAAATTAATTAGCCTTAATGTGAAAGGCATCAACCATGTTTGTCAAAAGGCAAAAACTGCTCTGTTTTTTGCAGAAGGAGAAATGTCAGATTGTGCAGCTTCAAGAAACCCATCCCTCTGACACATGAAATTGTGTAGAAGCTGGGTTGGCCAGGTTTTTTTTCCCCAAATTGCTTGCTGACATCTCTTCATTCTCATGCTCTCTCATACTCTTGGGAGGGGATTTTAACTGCGTACTAGACCCATACATAGATCAGTCTCCTCCAAGAGGTACCAAACTGAGGAAAAGTCTTAGGCTTTCAGAATTTTGAAGGATTTGGAACTGTTTGATGTTTGGAGGTCAGTTCATACGAGGTGGAAAGATTTTACTTTTTTCTCTCAGCCTCACCAAACATTCTCACGTATCGATCTATTCTTATCATCGCAAGGGATATTGGACAGAACAATGGACTGCTCCACTGGAATTAGGACATTGTCTGACCACTCTCCCATTACTATAATAGTTCATCCCCCGTATAAAGATCCGTACAGTAGACAGTGGCGACTGAATCCTGCCTTACTGAGCTGTCCTGAATTTATGCAATATCTTAAACAGCAGTGGAAATACTTTATTGACCTTAATAAATCTCCTGATATAAGCTCACCATTTTATGGGAGTCAGCAAAAGCCTATCTAAGAGGGGCTATTATATCTTATACTTCCGCTAAAAAGAAAGAGGCTATGAGAAATATAATAGAGCTTGAGAAGAAAATTCTAACTCTGGAGAGAGATTTCAAAGTGTCATCCTCCAGAGGTTTGTCCCAGCAGCTTAATGCTGCCCGTTCTGCTTAAGATCAGCTATTAACTAAAAAGGCAGAATCATCTATTTTTTACTATGACTCAGGGAACAAACCAGGCCGTCTTCTTGCGCGGTTGGCAAGGTGGAGGGCAGAGACCAATGTAATTTCATCTTTAAAGGATAATTCTGGGGCTAATAGATTTGAAAACAAATACATTAATGCAATTATGAAAGAATTTTATCAAAATCTTTATTCATCAGAATGCCACTCCACAGAGCAAAGGATGAACCATTTCCTTAATAACATTAAACTCCCCTCTCTCACACTAGAGGAGCGAGCAGATATATGTAAGCCAATTACAGAAGAGGAAGTTCTTAACACTATAAACTCTTTGAGGGGAGGGAAGGCCCCTGGGCTAGATGGATTTTGCCCAGAATTCTATAAAAAAATGGAAAAAGATATAGTAGGATCACTCACTGAAATGTTTACAGATTCATTGAAAAATGGTCAGCTTCCACCCACTTTAAATTTGGCAAATATTTCGCTAATTCTTAAAAAGAATAAACCACCCGATTTATGTAGTTCATATAGACCCATTAGTTTAATTGGAGTTGATGCTAAAAACTTTCAAAATTGTTAGCCAGAAGACTTGAGATAGTTCTCCCCAACCTTATCAACCCTGATCAGACTGGCTTTATTCAGAAAGCGTTTTTCTGTTACAAATATAAGGATGCTCCTGAATGTAATACAATATACCAACCAACAGCGCTGTGAGGCTATCTCTGTATCTCTGGATGCAGAGAAGGCTTTAGACAGGGTGGAATGGGGGCATCTGTTTGAGGCTTTACAGAGATTTGGTATAGATGGTGACTTTCTGATGGGTGTAGAGCATAAAATAGCTTTGTATCCAGATGAAATTCGGTTGTTTTTATCATCACCCAAATTATCTATACTAACATTGCTGTCTTTATTTGATAAATTTGGTTTAATCTCAGGGTACAAAATTAACTTTAGTAAATCTGAAGCCTTACCATTAGGCAATTTTAATACGGAATCTTTGACTAAATTCCCCTTTAAATGGTCTAAATCCGGATTTGTTTACCTTGGGATCAATGTGTCAACTGACCTGAACAACTGACCCATAGCGTCAGCTGACGCAGCGTTGAAGTTCCCTTGAAATGGAACAGTCGTTATGCCTTTGTCGTAGACCAGAGAACAAGGGTGACATGGTAGCATGTGACAACAAAAACTGCACAATTGTGTGGTTCCATTTGTGTGGGGCTACAGCATACACCTGCCAAAGAAGACAGTTGGATCTGCTCTCATTGTTCCACCCACTACCAAGCGACTGCCTAGTACTGAGCCATTTCTAGATGAAACTGTTGTTTTTATTGTTGATGCTCAGGTTCATTGTTTCTGGTTTATGTATGCATAGTACTCCTTCACACTAGTACAGCATCCATTGTTTTTCTAAAAAAAAACATCATACATATCTCCTCAGAAAACCACTGATGTTGGGCATTTGGAAACAGTACGACAATTAGGGCAATGGTGCAGAGTGCAAATGGTGCTGAAATAAATATGATTAATGTAGCAGGTATTTTTATATACTTGAGGTAGTTTAATATGATAGTATATAAACAGTATGTACAGCATGCGTGGATTTAAAAAGTGTTAATATTTACATGAGCCATGAGATAAATGTACAGGTACAGTGGATGTTTGTGTCACAGGGTTATAGCACAGGGATTGTTCTTGACGCTATATGACTGGTGTTAAGTGTTCAGCAGAGTGACGGTCTGTGGGTAAAAACTGTTCTTGTGTCTGGTTGTTTTGGCGTACACTGCTCTGTAGCGCCTACCAGGGGGGAGAAGGTGGAACAGTTGGGTATGGAGAATCTGTTGTGATGTTTCCTGCCTGTTTCCTGACTCTGCACCGATGATCTTTTCTAGCTCTGTATTTGTGTATCTGGACGACATACCAGAATATGTCGGACCATGTCCCCCATGTCCCCCGCCAGATTCTTCAACGGGTGCTGGAGAATAAACAGATTTTCACATCATTTTTGTTCGCTTGCTGGGATAAATCATTGAGAGTGAGCAGCTAAAGGCAGCTCTGGAAAAAATCAAGGCAGTGGCAGAGTGGCCAGTTCCCATTATGCGTAAGCAACTCCAGTGGTTTTGGGGTTTTTTCTAACTTTTACTGCTATTCCTTCAGAGACTACAGAAAAGTTGCAGCACCCCTGACTAAGCTCCCTTTCTCCATTTCATTCACCGGGGCCCCTGAAGCACAGCAGACCTTTGCTAAGTTAAAGCTGCTATTCACCTCAGCTCCCATCCTGGTTTGACCTGATCCATCCCAGCAGTTTATAGTGGAAGTTGATGCTTCAGACATTGGAGTGGGAGCAATCCTCTTTCAGCATTCTGACGCTGACCAAAAGCTCCATCCCTGTGTCCTTTTCCTGCCACCTACCTGCGTCATGGCTGCTGTAACCTGGGAGAGAGATTCTGTGGTGAGAGAGGCCCAGCAAACTGAACCCAATCCAGGTAATGGCCATCCTAACCGTTTATTTGTCGCTGGCTATATCCCTTCTCAAACAACATTTCTGCTGGCCCACCATGGAAGACTTTCATTACAGTTTGTTGTTTTGGATCTTTTACCTCTGGTGGATTTCATACCTGATATGTTGGTCTCCTGCCTGCCTGTAAGACTTTTGTTTTTTTCATTCAAATATCGTTGAACTGCTTCAACTCTCCGAGTGTGTCTGTGTTTGGGTTCTACCGCTGGATTCTCCTCCCACCCTGCTTGACACCCCAAATAACATGAACACACAACATCCACTGCACGTCTGTCCATCCTGGGAGAGGGATCCTTCATCTGTTGCTCTTCCTGTAAACAGTAAAACAATTAGTATTACTGTTTACATATGTTGGGGGTTTTTGTGTGTACTTTGTACAAAAAAAACTATATTGCACATAGTAGTGAATGCGCACACAGAGCTGTTTATCTCCCTTGTTGATCTTGTTTTCCTTGTTCTTAGCCATGCTTGTGTCTACTTCTGTGTATGTACATAGAGAGCAAAGAAAAAAACGGAGTCAAATTCCTTGTATGAGTACACGTCTGGCCAAAAAAGCTGATTCTGATTCACCGCCCCCTGCTGCCGCCTGATCACGTCCACTTTCCAGGCGAGGCGCAGTTCGTCCCAAACAAGCCCCCCCCCCCCAAAAAAAATACCCGTTCTGGTTACGTCATCAGTTCGCGCCGCACGGGGGAAACGTGGGAGAGCGCAGCAAACGAGAAGAGACTCCACGTGAATCGGTGTGAACATGGTGTCGATTCAAGAGCCGGAGGTCCAGTTCGCACAGAGATTAGCTTCCAACGAGAAGCCCATCCGGACCAAGGCTATAAAGAAACTGAGGAAATACATAAATGCCAGGTCCCAGAAAGCGACAGGTAAGCTAGCCTGCTAGCTAGCTAACATCTCAAATACTAAACTAGCATTAGCGGTGCTTGAAATGAGTATAACGTTGGTGGTAACTCGACAGTAATGGTTATAACCGACTTGTGATAGTAATAATTATAGATACTTGTTTGAAAGGGAACTGGTCTGACGCGTAGTTGGGTGTTATTAAAATAAATGGTTCTTAGCCAGTGTACACGTGTAGAGTTAAGTTAGCTTTTAGGTCAAAGGCTCATTTATGTAAAGCTTGCTAATGTCACAGCTGACCGCCAGCTAACTGTAATATAGTAACGATGACCGGAACGTTAACCTTGTTACTTTACTTGTTGCAATATAATGTTATTATGTGGTTAGACAAGCAGTACACCAGGTCTAAAACTGAAGATTATTTCCACTTTCAAAATGAATGATCGATCGATTGATAATCCATAAAATGTCTAGGTGATGACTAATCGATTACCGTTACCGCTGCAGTCAACATGTTTTGTATGCAGCTAGCTTGTATCCTTGTTTCAGGAAATGTGTCACAGATAAGCATACGTCCTCTGTACAGGTGGATTCACCCGTGATGAGCTGCTCAAGCTCTGGAAGGGTTTGTTCTACTGCCTGTGGATGCAGGACAAACCACTGCTGCAGGTATGTTTGTGTGCCTGGCGTGTATACAGAGAGCCTCGTTCAGACATGCACAATATGATGGCAATTTTACATCTTGTCCTCATGTTGGATTAAGTCACTTCTCAGTATAACCTTGCTAGGTTGGCTCTAGTGTCATCTCTGTAATACTTTGAATGTGGAACAAGTCTTAATAAAATGCTGTCAGATCAACATAAAGACTTCAGCAGCACACGGCTCAACACAGTAAGAGCGATAAAGTGCAAGTCTTGTTCTGCCTTTTTAAAATGAATCACTGAATTACCATATGTAATGCACAAAGACAATAAAACCTTATGAATAAGCCAGAACATGTCAGTCAAGAAGTGGCAAATGTGATATATAAGTAAGTTTTACAATCTAACACTGATTTCTGATCTGTTCTCTTACATCAGCCAACGTAAGAACAGGGAATACTCTTCTTTCTTGATATCAACTCTTTTCAACTCATTGCTGTTTTCCAGAATAAAGCCATTACACAACATTTATGTAGTAAGGATCTAAGTTTAACAGCTCAAAAGCCATCACTCTAGCAAATGGGTGGAAGTCAGCGATGTTTTGTATTGTAATGTTATGTCTGAAAAGGGCTGCAGAGGCTTCACATGTGGGAAGGGCCAGCTTTGGTAAAATAAAAATGAAGACTAGGTGCATGACCTTTCAACAGAAGCTCTACGCTGCCATATCTGTGTCGTATTATTGTTCAATATTAGATATATCCGCTATACTGAGCGGCTGTGGCTTGGTGGAAGAGCGGGTCATCCACCAATCGGAAAGGTTGGCGGTTCGATCCCGGCTCCCCCCTGCCCATGTGTCGAAGTATCCTTGAGCAAGAAACTGAACCTCAAATTGCTCCCAAAGCTGTGCCTGCGGTGTGTGAATGGTTAGATTTCTTTGTACTGATGGGCAGTTAGCTCCTGCCAAATGTTTTCTAGGCTGCATTTTTATGTATTTCTGAACCATACTCTTCAAGTGTATCATATTTTAGCTTTTTGTTACTGTCTACTGTAATTTTTAAAGGTAAAGTTTATTGTTACAATATAATTTTGCACATATCTGTGTCACAACCCTTTTTAAATATACATTTTGTGCAATCTAGGGCATCCGTTCTGCACATGACAACCTACTCAAAGTGTAAATCAGAGAAATTTGAATGTCCATCGGTCCGTAAAACCTTAAATGTGATCATGTTCAGCCCACCACCCCTCTCCTCACTGATTGGATGCTCATGCTGTCTTCACTTTTCTTCTGTAGGAGGAGCTGTCAAACCAAATCTCCACCCTGATTCACAGCTTCCACGATATTAATGGCCGTAAGTTGCCCCCGTGTGATTTCATAATAGAGCAAATAAATCCGGTCATGGCACATGAGAAGACCAGCACTGTTCACGATAATGATGACGTTGTGTTCCCCGCAGAGTTTTTATACCTGGAGAGCTTCCTGCAGACCTTCAAAAGAGAGTGGACTGGTATCGACAGGCTGCGGATGGACAAGTTCTTCCAGGTGAGTTTGATTAGAACGAGTTTAATCTTTAAAGCAGCCGTTGCTTCGCTCGTGTTTAAAAATAATAATCTTTTGGTAAGAAAATGTATGTGGTATAGTTTCATGACCTCTCAACATGAATTTTAATTCCCAGTTTATAGACTTCATTATAAAAATGTCCATATAAGGATACTTATAACATGTGCTTTTTTTAAAATGCTGCTATGTCATTGATCAAATTTCCTGATTTGAAATAAGTCTTGCCAATTTTTGACTATTTTATTTAAGTTCTTGTATGCCTGCTTGTATTTAGACATTTTTAAACTATATTATATATATTATATTTCTCAAAGTACGGTAATGAAAATGCTATCGTTTTGGCATCAGAACAGAAAAACTGGTATCCCATCGCACTAGTATTAAAAAAATTCAAACAATACCCTAACCCTAGAGTTGACTACATGACTTGGCACTCTGCGTGGACCATAGGCCTTTTTTACAGAAGACATGTTGACACGGCTGCCTGAGTTTCAGCGTCCTGCTATTGTTCATGCTGGCTCACTGTCACACCGTCGTGGCTTACTTGCACACTTGAATAGAAGAGAGCCATTGTTAATGTTAGTACCACCTGTGCCTTTTGTGCTATGACAAGTCAAGATGCTTGCTTTGGAAAGGGTCTGTTGCATGCTCTGTATCCACTGCTTTGGCAAATACCTGCACCAGCCTTACCTGCCAAATCAATTATTACTCGTATTTGGTTGGTGTAAATTTCAAGTCTGGCAAAAAGCTGTTCCCATTTGGTAGCCAGCTGAGGCTCTGTCTTGGAAAAACAAAATGAAACCAATAGGGCTCATATCTCGCTGGTACCAACACCTGATGAGGTGAACAGCAAAGAGCACAAACACGTCCCACTGTGCTCGACATAAGTTACAGGGCCTGGAGTCTGACTTGTTGTGACTCTCTGCCATCAACATCTCCAACCTGACAAAAATGCAGGACTGAGCTCCACCTGCTTGATTTGGTAAAAAGGGAAGTGTGAACATAAATTGAGCAAATGCTAGAAAGTACATTTCTTTTCTAACAAACGGGGTGTTTGCACTTGAACGCTGATTGCATCAACACGGTGTTCTACAAAGACGTCAGTGGTGAATTTTTGAAGGTATGGTTTGAGAATAGTTTTAATTGCTTTCAAATCCAAATGATGATTATTTCCCCCTCTCTAACAGCTGGTGCGCTTCATGTTCAGACAAACGTTTGAGTTGCTGAAGAGGAAAAACTGGGAGAGCAGGTAATTTATTCAAACTTCTGTCAACAAAACCTTTTTGTCACCTTCATGACATGTAATTAAAGGCGAATTAAATGAATAACCTTCTGTGTCTCCTCAGTGTGGTTGCCAGGTTTCTGGAGCTGCTGACAGCACAGCTCCTGCAGATTGGCAGCGGAGCGCCCAGCGGGCTGCAGTTCCACATCCTGGACCTTTACATGACTGAACTGGCAGCTGTGGGTTCAGCAGAGGTACGGTTTTCAAGACATTCTTGACATTTGTGACAAATAACAGGCCAGCGGGGTTGTTGTTGTTTGTGTTATTGAGTTCCTGCTCAGTGGTTTTGCAGCCTTAATGGAGGAGAGTTGATTTGATACAGGTCCACTGTTTGTTTGTCAGGGGAAATGGCATGATAAAAAGGAATTGGCTATGAAGTACAGACCAATCAGTCTTGGTCAGCAGGTCTTAAAAATTGTTATATAGCATTGAATTAATTTTTTAAAAAGGGGGTCTAGAAAGATCTGATGTTCACTTTCCAATTATATTCTTTACATAGTGGACCTATGGTTAGCTTATGTGTAGTCTCACATACTTGTTCCCAAATGTTCAATAATTGTATTCATTTCCACTTCATTTACTTCAAGAGCGCTCCCCGACATAATTGGTTGCAGACACTTGTATAACTGACACTATTTTATCACATTTATCCTTTTTGATTACATTGATGAAGAAAACTTCTAGGTCTGTAGGGTGCCTTTTAGGAAGTGACCATTCTTTATAAGACATTAAATAGCTTCTCAATTGTAGGAATTTGTAAAAGGCTTTTGAAGAAAACCCATATTTGCCTTGTAACTGTGTATATGACTCCAGACACCTCCCTTCAAACATATCATCTACAAAAATTAGGCCTCCTTTGCTTTAAATCCTATATCTAATTTTCCTGGTAGAAAATCTAATATTTTAGTAATCTTCATTGCTCTGGATATAGATTTAGGAGCATTTGTCTTTTTTAGATGTCCCTTGATTAATAAGCATTATTGTTATAGACAGCTGCTAAGTACTGACAGAAATGTGATATAAATGGCAATAAATTTACGCACTTAATAGCTGTAAGCCTTATTGTGCCCACTGGTTTTTGTCCTTCTCTGACCTGTATGGCTGTTAAAAAGGTACAGTGCATTCAGAAAGTATTTAGAACCCTTTGCTTTTTTTCCTTTTCTGTTATGTTGCAGCCTTATGCTAAAATTGTTTGAATATTTTTTTTTCTCTCATCAATCTATACTCAATACAAGGGCTAAACACACAATTCACGATTCTGTATGCACCCTGGTTGTGTGGTGATAGGTTGGTACATCAGTGAAAACAAAATGTGTGGAAAATAATAATTTTGCCTTTATTTTGAAAAATATAAAAATTCAATAGTGGCTCTTTGGCCATAATTCTTACTGTAACAGTTAAAAACCTCTTGAGTCTGAAGCCCCCTTTAAAGGGGGCTGATACAGTCCTGTACAGTATAAATGAACAGTACACAGGCTAGGAAGCACCCATCCTAACATGCGTCACACCAAAACAAAGGGGAGAAACTCCACTAAAAACCTGTGCCAAGCATCCACAGCTGGATTGAAACACAATTACACCCTAGGCAGTTATATTCATGATTGAAAACGTGATTCCGTTATTTTTGCAACCCACACAAAATGTACACCGTCTTAAGGGCAGACGCTGCGGATGGCTGCTGCGTTGCCGTGCGACATAATCTCAGCGAGATACAGTCAAAACTGTAACAAAGAAAAGTGATAAAGTCATAAAGTGCGTCTTACCTTTGCTGTTTTCAGGTCAAAAGTTACATTCCGATTCGAAAAGACGCTGCTACTGTGTCCTCTCGTGTCTTACTGTCCCTTTGAATTCAGTCGGCGGAGTCCTGGCTGTTTACAGAAGCACAAACCGAGCGTTCAGAGGGGGGTGAGACTCTCCCCACAATACACAGTCTTTGGCCTTACTGCCTTCTGGATGGTCATTGGTGTTTCTAAGCCGGACGTGGGTGGTGTCAATCGATTCTATTGGCTCTGACGGTCACAAAGAGGTGTCATTTATTCAGATCGGCCAATGGGTGGCCGAGAAATCCCCGTCTGGTGCTTGCATTGATGACGCATTGAACAGTGACGATTCTCTCTGACCAATCAGCAGTCTGCCGTGTTTTCACGTCACATTTTAGTATCGCCTCAGCTCGCTTGGAACCTCGCCGGAGGTGTACCTTCCAGGTACAGGTACAACTTTCACACAGTTGAAAACTAAACCGAGTCGAGCTGAGGCGAGCTGGTACTGTGTAGTGGAAAAGTGCCATAAGACAGGTCAGTGGCACATTTCTGTGATAAAATGTGTGTTAAACTGCTTAGGTTCACTTTTTTAGCATCTACTTTTGCACAGTTACTTATCAGATATTATTTTAATAATTCCTACAAAGTTTAGGCTTTTATGATTCAAATGTGTTTTCACTATAAATGAGGTGTGTGGTTGTTTTTTTTTGGTTTTTTGGGGGTTTTTTAGGCGGAGGTAGAAATTTCAATTTTCTACTGTGTTCCAGATGCATTTTATCTGACAGAGTATAGATACCTGAATCCCTAAACTTCTATTGTAATCTCCCAGGTCTTAGCTTTCTTTTGAGACCAAGATTATGCATATAGCCTTTGTTGTTGTTAAGATATACTCAATCTATTTGGGTATGAGTTAGGAAAATGCTCCATTGTAAGACTCTGACCTGCTGATAATTCCTGAACAGCTGCAGCTTGCGGTTGTTTGTACAGAGCAGCGCAACAGTGATAAGACCTCCTAAAGCATTAGTTATTGACTTGGACTGAATCTGCAGTGAGAGGTTGTGGGGACAAGGACTCGCTTTCCAGTCTCTTTCTGTCTCGTTCCTAACTAACCGGGAAACCGATACGCTCCCACACAGAGGATCTAAATGTCAGGGAGGATCCTCCAGCGCTGCTCTCTCATTTGTGTTTACTATGCTGAGACAGCGACACTACAGCAGCTTTACTAAACAGGCGAAGCCGTCTATGCTACAGCTGATAGACAGCAGCTGGTGAACTGCCAAAAATGTCTGTTCCACGCTTGCGAGTAGTCGACATAGACTGTCCTGACAGTAATTGTTTGGGTCACAGGACGTTCATTTCATATGAATAATTTGCAACAGAAGTGTTGAACCAGGACTTTTAGTGGTTTAGTAGAGAAATAAGTTGTGCTAAATTTAGTCAGCTACAGCTGTTATTTAAATGTGCAAGATACATATTTAATTGCATATCGTGTTCTGCTATATGTATAACTATGTGTTAAGTTCGGTCTTATCTCATGGGATTATGTAAATATCCTTCAGTATTTGGATCAAGTAGCGCTTGAAAAAGTCATCCAAATTTGTGGTTATGCCAGAGCTGGGTGCGAGGTGATAAAAAGAAAAGTTAATCAAAGTGTTTTTTAGTCTACCATCTAGCCATATGTGTGTTGATAATGGTTGGGCTTTGAAAATGCAGCTTGGTTTCAATTGTGCTGTCAATAAATGGTAGATTTTTAGCCATGCTAGCTGCATCACTCTAGGGATGGCAGTGTTGGTCTGTCAGCCGGTCAGTGGTCACTTTGGTCCAGACTCATACAGTCCAACCATCAGATGGATTGCCTGACATTCATGGTCTCCAGGGGATGAACTGTAATAACTTTGATCCTGACTTTTCCGCTTGCGCCACCATGACTTTGACATTTCTGCTTCAGAGAGAATTCTTAACAACTTGTGGATTAATTGTCATGAAGTTTTCTACATATTCAAGGTGCCTACGGGTGCTTTCACAGCTCTAGTTCGGTTCATTTGGTCTGAACCAAGGGCAAACAATTATACATTGTCGCATTCTTCTGCTTTTTTGGTTTCTTTTCACACCATATTTATTGCTTTGTTCCGAAACTGTTGAAACGAACTAAAATGCAGTCACATGACAACATCCACACCACAATATACAAACAATACATTTCTTTAATGAAGCGCAGATGCGGCTTAAAAAGAACGTTCTAATACAAACAGCGAGCGCGCATCGCTCGTCACTTCAAACTGAGGTGCGCATTAATTCTTCTTAACTCTGATATGCTCATCTTCCGAAAATATGACCACGGCAGCTGGTTTAGTCCAAAAATGATCAGTATTTTTTGCAGTTGGGTCAGTTCGAGATCGGTTCGCGTTCTCACCACAAACGAACCGCTCCAGAGTTCGTTTGAAAGCGTACCGAGACCACCTCTTCAAGCAGGTCTCGGTACACTTGTTTGGTCCGCTTTTGGTGCGCACCCGAGTTCGATTGCTGCTTTCACACCTGACCAAACGAACCGCTCCAAAGGGCAAACGAACTCTAGTACGATTCAACCGAACTAAATGAGGCAGATGTGAAAGCTAGCATGGCTGTAGGCTCTTTGTCTTGTTTAGTGACTGATGCGTCTTCTCTAAGAGACTTTAAATTTGGTTCTTGTTTTTGTTTTTCCCAATATAACTTAACCTAATCATTTATCAAAAATGTTGTTGTAATTGACTACGGCTCCACCAGTTGTTCCAGCATTAATTGTAAGGAAATTCTTTTCGCAGCTCACGGCTGATCAGAATTTGATGTTCATTAAGCCGTTCTGCAGAACCGCAGCCAAAACCAAGGAGTAAGTCCGCATCACCTCTGCTTTCTCTGCTTGATTTATTGAAAGGCTGTCTCTTATTCGAGGCATATGTAATTACAAAAGTTACCAAGCAGTTAAGAATGAAAAATACCACTGTCATGTCTTCTTTTTGTGTAGATTTGATTGCACATAGTCTTTGGCGTGGTTTTCTGTATTTGATGCTGGTGCAGATGCAGTTTTTGTGTTAGTTGTAACATTAATTTACCTAAAACCTGACCTGGCCACAGCAGAAACCTTGCACAATATGCAAAAGAGCCGCATGTCTGTAATATAAATCTTTACACCACTAATGTTGTGTGTTGACTGTTTATCCAGGTCTGAACCAGCAGAGATACAGTGAACCTCAAGCAGCTTGTTTTTGTGTTCATTGTGACGCTAAAAGCTGGCCTGACGACTTCCCTGCTGCTCATTCTGTAATCTGTCTGTCTGTCCCGCCAGTCGGAGTCTTTTCAGAGCCATCTGCAGCAGCATCTTCAGCACTATTATTGACCAGGCTCCCTTCGCTATTGATGATTTGATGAAGGAGGTGAAAGCAGCTGAGGCCTCCGATTCACTACAGGCTTCTGAAGTGGACGACGACGAAGACCAACTAAAAAAGAAAACAACAAGCAAACGAGTCGGCAAGAAAGGGACAGGGGAGCAGTTTAACGGTACAGAAATCATAATCTGGACTGGATTTTTGTTGATTAGATGATAAATCATTTACAAAAATATTTACCGATAGATTTACTAATTACCAAACCAAATGATTATATGTTTGTGTTGTCAGATTAATAATTTGTTCATACGACATTACTAATTTGACTTCTTAAATGAACAGTTCTTATTAAAATGAGCTTGTTAGTATACGTTTCCCTCAACAAGAGATGTATTTCTATCAGTGGCAGTAAACACAGCACATAGCCCCGCTGGCAACTTTGGCATATTCAGAGCGTAACAAGATATTTGGGGGTGACGAACAGTAACCAAGATAAACCACATGGCTACGGCCATGCGCTGGCACTTTCCGCCTCTCGTAGGACAGCTGCTAGCCGAGCTACAACACCGTTACTCACACAGTGACTCTCAAAGAGGCTTTAATGTGCTTCAGTGTGTTTCCAGCGCAGAATAGAATGCCTTTATTGTCATTGCACAGCGGTAAAACGAAATTTACTTCGTCCCCTTAATGTTACATACTATATATATATATATATAAAAAAAAAGACACAAGCAGGGCAGTGATAGGACACCAGCAACAGCTGGGACAGGGTAGCTCTCCTTCGCGGCTTAAGGAAGTAGAGAAAGGTTGTGTTAACAGTCCATGTGAGGTCCTGGGAGATGTGTGTGTGCCTAGGAATTTAAAGGTAGTCATGACTCTCTGCTCTGATGTATACGAGAGCAGGTCAGCATATATGTCGCTATCCATGCTACATTGTACGGTGTCCCAGCGTGGTCACACACTACATAGCAAGGCCTCGTACTGTACATATTTAGTCTGCCCTCATTGATACTAATGGTAACATTGTTTAGAAGTCACATTTATCATTCATGCGTTGTTTTAATATTTAATATTCACTGAGACGCCGTACACACAGTATTGGCAGCGTTGCTCATTGTTGTGACATTCAGTCCGATTCATTGATATCCTGGCTAAGGAGTGTGTATCACATAATGTAAAGTGCTTTACATCATGTAACAGAAGGACGTTTTAGTATTTCTAATGAAAATAAAATGTGGCTGCTGTGTCTTGTTTTCAGGCAATAAATCAAATGAAGAAGAGGATGATGATGATTTTCTTCACTTGGAAGACTCCGACACAGAGGTGCCATGTGACGATGACATCGGACCAGTCCTTCAGGTGAAGGCTTATCATAGTTTTTATTGAGGCCTCTCCTCCTTGGTTAGTAAGAAGTCAAACTTGCTAAGACTCGAAAACTGTTTGAGACAGAAACATTTTGTTGCCTTTTCTGGTTTTTGTAAGTTACGCTGTGCAGCAGCTGCCTCCAGGCACCGTTTTGGAAACAAAAACATGATGCTGAACAACACTGCTTTCACTGGCTAAGTTTTCAGAAATCAAACCTGGAATAAGATTAGTATGCAAAACATACATAGTGTTAAAAGCTAACATGAGTTTTGTACTTTATAAAACTGGTGGCAAACAGGCTCTCAGTCTGGAGTGCCACATTGTCCTTGAACGCACCATTGTTGTGATTTTAACAATAATATGGCCGCACCATTTTTTTGGGGTTTACCATGATTAAAGGGGCACCAAGTTTAGGTTGGCACAATTGGATTTGGCTATCAGGATTATCAAAGATTATCAAATTAAAGCATTGTTTAGGATTAAGACTTTGGGGCACCACCTTTTTAGATAAAGGAAATGATAGGCAATTAATTGATTGAGTCTCATAAAATACGCTAAACTATCTATTTGGAACTCAGGATAATAATTAAATTAATAACTATAACCTAAAATTACCATTTAAAGCTAGTAAGTGAACGATTTGGAATTCAATCATAGAAGAGAGAAGAGACCAGCATAATTAAAAACAAGCATGTATTTACAAAGAGAAACAAAGCAAAAACACACTATGAAGACTAACTAAATACACTAAACTACAGACAAAGGATGTGTGTTCTTGGACATAAAAAGGATCAAACAAAGAACGCTAAGTCAAAATATATAAGGTAGCGTGTGGCGAAGCTACGGTTACATTAGCACGAGTGTCGCTAAAGCTAAGTATTAGCTCCAAGGCTAGACAAAGGGAAATGTAAAGATGGCGGTAAGGCCATGTACGTCACCAGTGTGTGTCCTCTGCTGAAGGCCAGCTAGAGGTGTGTGTTTGTGTGCGAGCAGGTAAAGCTGACATCACTTTAGAAGAGGCTACCAGATTAACAAACAGATTGAAAAGAATCCCGATAAATCTTAATGACATCACATCAACACGTTCGCTCGCCTGTTGTCGGTTGTCCTCCGTGTGGTTAGCTGGGTGCTAACTGGCCCAGTTGCTTCTTTAAAGTTTAGCTGGCAGACCTGGCGCTAAATAAAAGTCCTGAAATCATAGTTCAGTTAAAATCACCATCAAAGTTGGCACTAATCCCTCCTCTCAGCTGTATGACCTAACAACGATAACATAACTTTTATAAAAACATCAAGCTGACTAGAACGAATGGAGAATTAATGTACGTGTTTCAAGTCTCTGCAAACAGAGCGTTTGAACTGAAGCTGAAAATTGCTGCCTGGAGGGAAGAAAGTCAGTGTGAAAACTGATGGTATGTTTTTGAAAATGACTTGCAGTAATGCAAAGTGTTCTATTTGTAAAAATGTGCAAAAGCTTTAAGGAAATTGCTTGAAAGCGTAGCAGCTGAATAAGGGTTGATTACTGCCATTCATGCTCATGGATCAGTCAGTTTTTATCAGAACAAAGTTCCTTTTGTTTCTAAGGAATAATTGGAACAAATGTAGTCATCAGTTTGACTCAGATGGTGGACGCGTGTAATGGTGAGGAGTTGGTTTTCTTTCTAATGAGGTGTTTGTGTGTTTTCTAGTTTGACTATGCGGCCCTGGCAGACACACTGTTTGAGTTAGGCAGTCGGGGCAGCACACCGAGCCAGAACAGACAGAGACTCTACAAAATCATCAAATTGTGAGTAGAAGCTCTAACCCTATACTGTGTGTCATTCTGTGTAGCGAACAGGTGATATGTAGCAGGCCGCTTTATTGGGGAAATACCACTACCATTAAAAAGGCATGAAAACTATTCAACTGTTTTTCTGCTCCTGTTTATTTTAGCAGTGTTTGCAAAACAGTAAATTCCTACATACAGTCCCTGACAAAAGTCTTGTCGCTTGTGTACAAATTGACCTGAAGTGCCGCTGAAATATATTTCTAATCAAGATTTTTTTTACAAGAAATGGCTCATTTTAATCCCAACAGCTTTTGTAATAATGTTTCAGTGCAAAACGAAACTGTCAAAAAGTATTCGAATATTCACAGCTTGGTATAGCCCATTGAGTTAATTTTGGCAAAGACATAAGTGTTGTCCCCTTGTCATATGAGCTTTACCTGTGACTAATAATCAATCTGGTCTCAGATGTGTATAAAAAGAACCCCAGTACACTAGACCTTCACATCAACTGAAACTAGACCTCTGCAAACATGCCTAAGGTTCACCCTGAGACTAAAGTTTTGATTATCAAGAGGCTTAAGACCAGATCCACTGCTGATGTGGCAGACCCCTTCAATGTGTCTCAGCGTCAAGTACAGAGGATAAAAAAAAAGATTTGAAGAGACTGGAGACGAAGATCAAGATGCTCCAGGATTGGCCAGCCCGGTCACCAGACATGAACATCATTGAGCATATGTGGGGTAGGATGAAAGAGGAAGCATGGAAGACGAAACCAAAGAATATTGATGAACTCCGGGAGGCATGCAAGACTGCTTTCTTTGCTATTCCTGATGACTTCATCAATACATTTTATGAATCCCCTGCTTTATTGGCTGACATATTTTTGTATTTGCAGTAAATTTGTTCAATTTCTGTAGAGGCGACAAAACTTTTGTCTTGCCAAAATTTGACCTTTCTGTCATGATTAAATGATAAATCTTTTTTCAGTGAAACTAATTTATTTCAGTGCAATAAACATCATTTGGGAGGGTTTTAGCTTTTCATGAGAGCTGTTTCCAACACCAATTGATTAATTAAAAGTCAGGTTAATAGCAGGTGTTTCTACAAAATAGATAAGCGACAAGACGTTTGTCAGGGACTGTACAGTATGTGTTTTACATTTTGAACTGTACCATGTAACTGCGACGTGCATGCTTCGATTTCAGCCAGAGACCTTTGTTGCATGTGATACACATCTCTCTCACCCCTTGTTTCCTGTCTCTCTCTCTCTTTATTATTAAAAGATAAAGAACTAGAGTATAATGGGGACCAGCCTAAGCCCTGCTCCCTCCGGTGCATTTTGTGTGTGTTGGTAGCTCTGAACACCTCCTTAAGCACCACCTGCCTGTCAGCTCTGTCTGCTCGCTACTCTACAAACTGCTGTGAAGTCGTGTTTTGGGAGGCGAACGGCTAATCAGGCTGAAAATGTAGAATAATGAATGGGATTTGTTAACCAGCACAAGCCAGTGCTTCTTGATGTAGTTTACTTTAAGTAATTGATTGAGATACATGTGATCTGACATAACTACACTACTGTTTTTTTCTCCAGATGAAAGCACTGTGCATTGAGAGGGAAGTTAACATTATTGAAATATTTAACATCTATGTAGATAAACAAACACAAAGCTGTTAATCAGAATCTGCTTCATTGGCCAAGAAGCTTTATGCATACAGGGAATTTGACTCCGGTTTCTAGTAGCTCTCAATGCAGTTAAACACAGTTCCAAGAAAAATGTTGAAGGTAGAAATAGCATACTTAGATTGATATTTGACAGTGATGGGAGATTTATCTTGTGAATAACAAGGAGAAGATTTTGCAGCATCGTCAGTTTTTATACATTGTAGCTGTAATACGACCATAATCTGGTTTTAAAACTTATTAAACTGGTATGAAATGGTAATTGAAGTAGTGATCTTTTAGCCAATTTGATGGTGTGTATATACAGGTATAAATGAGGGAATATCGTGTGGATCAGTGGTGTTCATCTTTTCAATAGAGTTCCACAGACTGGGCAAGGAGCACTGAAGCTGTTCTGGAGGCTCGTGGTGGCCTGACTCCATACTAAGACACTTCATTTAGAACACTGATATTGTAATGATGTTTGGATGACTTGGCTGGATTAGTTGCTATTGAAGCTGATCGCAGGGAGAGGAAGAGAGAGAGTGACTGCTGGGCGAGCTAGATTGACTTTTAACGAGAGAGCGTCGCACTGCGCTGTCAATTTGTAGCTTGTCTCAGCAGAAACATTGTTTTCTACGTTCTTCTAGTCTCAATAGGAAATGCATTTGCAGCTATGAAATTAGACAGGGACTCCACCTGCATACTAAACCATTAACGCATTTTAAATTATTAAACACATCACCTGCAATTCAGCATAAGGACTAGGGCGGCAGCTATTGATTATTTTAGTAATTGAGTATTACTTAAAATGAACAAATTGGTCTAACTTTTAGAAAAATCTACACTTATGATTGCTTAAATTGCATACAATAATATTATGTCAAAACTAAATCTATTTAGTGCATTTAAGTGCCATATAACATTCTGGGTTTTAAAGAAAACATGTTCTGAAAAGCAGAAACAAACCCCTTTTGCTTTAAAAAAATGTATATATACTTAAGTTTCAGAACTACGAGTTTCAGGCTAACTACAGCTCAGGCATAACATGAGCCTTTACTGTCTTCTTTGTGGCATTAATAGGAGGCAGAAACGAGCATGCTTCCAGCGGAGTTTTCGTGGACACTTTCTGTCTTCTCTGCGGCCTTCGCTATTTTCTCTCTCTCTCTTCTTTTTGTAATCCACGCTGTCAAATCCTACCAAAGCCTCTTGCACGTTGTGCAACAGTTATATTAATTTGTGCGAAACACAGTGCGCTGTGTTTAATTATATGGATTAAACGAAGCTTCGATGCAACGAATATGCATAGATGGATTTTAGTAATTGTTACTCAAGGAATCGTTTCAGCCCTAATAAGGACATTTGCTTATTTTAATCTATGCACTCTCGCCTGTTTTAAATACTTAGTTTACCTGTAAATAATGGTGAAATTGAGAGCAACTACTTCCTCAGAGCATTGTAAATATTAAAATATGGCAGCATAAGCATTAGGTGCCTTTTTACATCTATAGTAGTATATTCTACTTGTTTTCAGACACAAGAACCGCCACTACACACACATTTAGTTCCACAACTATTTATTTATCTGCAGAAATATAAATGTGCAAAATACAGCATACAGGGCTGCAGGAGTAAACACACTCGCCTCTGCAGCCTGCAGTTCAGCGTACCCATCCGTTAAATGTACTGAGACGACATTAACAAGATATAATTTTGTACGATTGATTTTAGCCAACCCTTATTTTAAGGTACACCATGATTCTACACTATTAACGGTTGACGTTAGGATGTAGCTAACATTAGCTTTTGGCAAGGGTAGCAATAGCATCTGTTAGCGCTAAGCTACTCTTAGCATTATAGCATTTAACAAGCAGCATGGTGGCCAAATGTGATTTACCTTCAACCGACTGGTCATCCGTTTCCGTACCACCACGACTTCCAACAGCGCAGTAACTGAGGCGCTGACTGGAGAAGGCTGTCCTGTGATCGATCCAGACGGTCAAACCACTTGCTGCTCTGCCGGTCGGCGCTCGTCCAATCACAAATGTCCAACCCCGAAAGTCCCTGTACTTTTGGAAAGTACCACCCCCCCAAGCAGGGACCTTATGGGGCGTAAAATAATGTCCCTGGGTAATTTAGACCCTGGTCACCGCAGTGGAAATGCCTCCAAAGGTTCCTAGTCCCTGGTACTGTGCTGGAAACGCAGCTTCAGTTTCACGGGGGAGATTGCGTTGAATGCTGAGCTGAAATCAACAAACATTCTGTTCCTGGTTTTTGTGCTTTGTCGAGCCGTGGGTTAAATCCAGCCTTCCTGTGGAGTTTATCGTGCACCCTGAATGATCGGAGTGAATCCAACTAATGTGTTTTTTTTCTACTTCTCTCTCACCTTGTTTTGTGTTGAATCACAGACTGCGTGACCTCAGTGAAGGTAAGAGCTGATAATCATGCTGCCTTTCTTCACACTTGGTTTAATATTCATGAAAATAGAAAAATTGTTCTTGATCTTTGACCTCGTCCTGTTTCACTCCCCCTTCTTGAATTCCTCTCAGGCATCTTTCCTCAGGATGAGTATCCAGAGGATGTCTCCACTGATGAGGATGATGAAATGTTTGGCAGCAGGAATAGGATGAGGAGAGGAGCTAGTCAGATGGATGAGGAGAGGGTGCCAGCAGCCAAGAAAAGTAAAGGTATCATGTTGTCACATTCACCTCCTGTCCATGCAACGTCTTTAGATCTTCTGTGGAATTTATGGAGCCCTGAAAAAAGGTTATCAGATGAATCAAAAAAATAACTGAATACATTGATAAATAATGTTAATGTTTTAGTTTGTCTGATAACCTTTAAAAGTTGGCAATATATTCACCACTGTGCGACATTAATGAAACCAGCATAATTATCCACAAGCATTCAAGACTATAATAAAATCAAACACACAATTAATCAAACAAAAATTTACTAAACTATAGAACAAAAGACGTGTGCATGTGTTTTCTTCTTGTTCTGCCTCGATGAAGATTCCCCCCCCCCACCAATATAACTATTAATTAGCCTGTAAATGTCCGTAGCCTGCGACTCTAATCAAACATGTGAAATTTGAAAGATCTGACGATGTGGAGCTGAGGTAGCACAGTTTGCCGCATCGCCGCGACGACACCATTTGATGAAACCTCAAGAGCTTCTTAATTTAGCATCACAGCGGTCTTTAGATTACACTTCCAAAATATGAAGTCCATCGGCTCAATTCTCTAGGAAGGGTTCCACGTTAAAATTCCACATCACAATGGCAACGCCTCAAAAACATAACATTTTATTATAGCAATGGTCTTTAGATTGCACTAGGGATGGGCATTAAAACCCAGTTCTATAAAGACCGGTGCACAAACATACATTGATTGTCAAATATAGTTTTTGAATTCAATTAAATTGCCTGCCAGCGGCGGTAAACTAAATGGAGGAGAATTGAATTGGCTCACGGCTTCTTTCACTTAATTTCTCATTTGGTCAGTTGGTTGCTTGCTAGGATGACTGACTGTGCAAAGCTCGGCTACATTTCAGTAAAGTCAAAGCTAAGGAGGAAGCGAAGTGGCATTTAAGTTAAGTTAATTTCTTGTAAGGGGGGAACACAACATCGCTGCTAAAGCACCTCAACGTTGAGCATCAGTTAAAGCCAAAATGCAGTTCCTTTCGCCTGTTTCGAATCAGAACACGACCAAATCTAGCTGCCGTTACAGGAAAATCCTCCTCCTCCACCCACGGTATGCTTGCACAACATCCCCCAACTAGCAAGTCCCGTTTGTTGACAATAATACCTGGTGTCATTGTCTTTTGGAGTGTTAATTTTAGTTTAATAAATTCCTCTTGTTAAAAGTAAGCTCTTGTGTTGCGATGAATAAAAACGGCACAGCGCACTATCTTGGCTAATACTGAATTGTTACAAACAAGATAAAAAGGGTCTGTATGTAGTCTAACTGTTTAGCTTAGTTTACCACATACCTTTTAAAATTGGTACATTCTTGTACTGGCTGAGACAAACCAGCCCCTCCTCCCTTTACCAGCGGTAACTTACCTGCAGGTAAATCATATCAGCAGCAGAGGGAGGAGGACGTCTGACTCCTTCATATTCCTGACATCAAAATACTGAGTGAAATTTAGAACGATTTATTTTACTGACATTTTAGATTTGTTTCCAGTGAGATACTGAGTGTATATACTGACTTTGCTGTAGTAAACTTTACTGTTGCTGCCCTAGAAACATTTATGTTATATTTAAAATATTCAATTCTAATCCTGTTCTGAATCCCTAAACACCCCCTAAAAAGGAGGCTGTACGCAGTCCTGGACAGTCCAAATGAACAGTACACAAGCTAGGAATCAGCTATCAAGCCACACAAGATACCAAAAGAAAGATCAGAAAGTCAGCTAAAAGCCAGTACCAAGCATCCACAACCAGAACAAAACACAATTACAACCTAGGCAATTATACTCATAATGTCCAAAAACACACAAATATGCAAATCACAATTCCATGATTTCGCTATTTTCACCACTTCCAGCAATCCACACAAGCTTTACACCCTCTGAAAGGGCAGACTCTGCAGAAAACAAAGATACCAACCACGTTGCCATGTGATGAAATATCAGCGATCTACAGTCATAAACGTAACAAAAAATCATAAACATATCATAAAGCATGTCTTACCTTTTGCTGTCTTCTGGTCAAAAGTCATATTCCGATTGAAAAATACGATTCTACCCTGTTCTCTCGTGTATTACGGTCCCTTTGAAATCAATGGCTGCTCCCTGGGTTTTTCCACAAGCACAAAGAGTCGAGTCAGAGGAGCGAGGGAGCTCACGAAAAGAAATGACTGGCTCTGGTCTTATTGCCTTCTGGATGGTGATTGGTGTTGCTAAGCCAACCGGTTTCAATCGATTCTATTGGCTCTAACGGTCACAAAGAGGTGTCATTTATGCAGATCGGCCAACGGGCTGCTGTTTTCTGGATGTTTGACAGGCCACACAAAGACAGCAACAGACACATAAATGCAGGACCAGAGAGAGTCCCTGGCTGATTCTGAGCTAGATTATAAGCTCTCAATTACTTAAAAAACAGTTGTATTTGATGGAATGAGTTACTGTAATGATATATTAGTGAAATATAAATAGTTTTTACTGCCTGGTACCTAAAACAGGTCAATGGCACATCTGGATTCAAATCCCATATTTACTGGTTCCGCCTGGAAATATCTGTGATAAAATGTGTGTTAAACTGCTTAGGTTCACTTTTTTAGCATCTACTTTTGCACAGTTACTTAGCAAATATTATTTTAATCATTCCTACAAAGTTTCTCTCCTTGATGTTTCTAATGTGTTTTCACTATAAATTGTGTTTTTTTTAGGCGGAGGTAGAAATTAAACTTTTCTACTGCTTTCCAGATGCATATTATCTGACAGAGTATAGATACCTGAATCCCTACACTTCTATTGTAATCTCACAGGTCTTATCTTTCATTTGAGACCAAGATTATGCATATAGCCTTTGTGGTTATTAAGATATACTCAATCTATTTTGGCATGTAATTTCGGAAAAATAGTTGGAAAAATTGGCTTAGGGATGATCAGGTTTTAAAGGCCTAGACTGGGCCATATACACTCACAAGTTATAGCAACTGCTCATGGCGAAACATCAAAATTCGACGCCACACAACGGACACACCCTTTTTAATCGATCCGATTAATTCTCTAGGAGGAGTTTGTTAAAGTATGGAGCCTGCAAGTGGCGAAAAATGCAAAAATATGCTCATTCAATTCAAAATGGCCGACTTCCTGTTGGGTTTAGGGTTTGTCTCAAAGAGGATTTTTCGTAACTCTTGGGATGATACATCTGCCTTTCAAATTTCATACAACTGGGTGAAACATGAGACGCAGCTCTGAATTTTTTTACGTGTTTTGGACCCTGCACAAATGAGTTAGTTATACGTTACATTCCAGTATAGAAAGTGTAGAACAAATTGAATGTAAATCAAATGATGATTGTCATGCAAGGCTTGCTTCCTGTGGCCAGAAGGTGCCGCATTGACAACAACTCCTAATTGGTATGCAGCTGTCCTCAGGCTGGGACTCTTATTAAACATGTGAGCTGACCTAATAAATTATATTTATACAACAATTTTGCCATCATGGCTGTATATGTTATAGTTTTGATGCTATAAATCTATTCTGTACTTACGACATCTATTGCATGTCTGTCCGTCCTGGGAGAGGGATCCCTCCTCTGTTGCTCTTCCTGAGGTTTCTATCATTTTTTCCCCGGTTAAAAGGGTTTTTTGGGTAGTTTTTCCTTAATCGAATCGAGGGTCTAAGGACAGAGGGTGTCGTATGTTACAGATTTTGAAGCCCTTTGAGGCAAATGTGATTTGTGATACTGGGCTATATAAATAAAATTGAATTGAATTTAATTTAATTGAAATTTGGGGCAGATTGGACAATGTACACTAAAATTACAACAACTTCCTATTTCATGATGAAAAATGCATTGCCATGGCAACAGCATTTGATGTAAACTCCCAATCGTTACAGTGGAGCATCACCAAGGTCTTAGGACTTTGCTTAACAAATTTAGGGTGAATCTGGTTAATCTGCTAGAAGTTTGTAAAACTGTAGGGACTCTTAACTGCCTGTTGCCATTAGGTGGTGCAATGACTGTCTTCAGGCCGGGAGTCTTATGAAGTTTGGGGCAGATTTGACCATGTACATTTAAGTTACAACAACTTCCTGTTTTGTCACTAAACATCGACATTCGACGCCACGCCATGCAACAAAAACTCACACTTAGCACAACCTTTAATCGGGAAGGTCTTTAGATTGCACTGCAAAAATTTAAAATCAATCCAAGTAATTCTCTAGGAGCAGTTTATACGGAGCCTGAAAAACGGCCAGAAATGACCTAAAAGTGCACATTAAATTCAAAATGGCTGACTTCCTGTTCTGTTGGGTGTATGGTATGCCTCATCAACCACTTTAAAAGTGCAAAACATAATCAGGTGGGATTGCGACTGTTACAGGACTGAGTGAGATGTGGCTGTGTAATTAGAGCTCAATGACAACTGCTGCCTGGGCCTGCAGATGTATTTATATAGCAGCAGTGTTCTCACGTGTTTCAGAAACTATTAATTGTATGTCATGTATTGTAGTGCTATTAATTCAGGGGAAACACTACTGGGAAATTTTGATCAGTTAATGAGAGATTTATACCTTTTTGTTAGAGTGATCAACTAGAATTAATATCACATTTATACCACCTCCTCAACATAACTGTTAATGTCCTACATCTTGTCCTTGAGTCTGTTTTTATCAGAAATTAGAATATAACTACATTTTGTCTCCTAGCAAAGCTTTCCATTTAGTGATGCAACATTTTTTATGTGTGATGAGTAACTGATCTGTGCCCCTGCTACTTCAGGCAAGAACAAGGAGGCATCCACACTCGACAAGCAAAACAAGGATCCTGGAAAACATGACAATGAACGAGCTGACCTAACTGCAAAGAAAAAGAGGAAGAAGAAAAAGAAATCAGCGCAGGGTGGAAGTGCAGGTGGTGAGGAAAATGGAGAGAGGTCTGAACATGAACAGATTGTGGCTCAAGCTCAGAATTCAGTTGAAGAGACAGAAGGAAGTATGGAGTATTCACAAGCAGAACATTTGGAAAAGGAAGCACAGACGCAACGCTCCATCTCATTTGTGAAAGTCACAGAGGGTCAATCAGAAACTCTGCTCCTCTCTGAGGTAAAGAAGCCACTTTCAGTTACAGTCACAGAAGAAACCAGCCAACCACCTCCCTGCACAACTGACAACAAGGACCAATCTGAAAAGTTCTCAAAGAAGAAGCTAATGAGGAAAACTTCTAAGCTCAAACCTGAGGCCACAGGGGAGCAGCAGTCTCCTGTTAGAACAGAGCCAGGGATGTCCTCTGAAGCCGATGCTCCAGTCTCAGGGAAGAAGAAGAAAAAGAAGGGCCTGAAGGCTAAGAACAATCTTGAGGAGGTTCCTCAACCTGAATCACAGGTTATTGGTGTGCGCGCAGAAGCCGATTTCCCATCAATACCTTGCGAGAATTCAGTGGAAGATGGCCCAACCATCGGACACAAGCCGACTGATTCTACAAACCAAGTCAAGAGGAAGAAAAAGAACCTCAAGGCTAATGAAACACAAAAGGTTGTGGCTGATGCACAGTTGGAGGTAGAGGGAAAACGCACCGATGCTCAAGTCGCACCACAAGATACTACCGCTGTGCCACTTAAAAAAAAGACAAAGAAAAAGGGCAAGCAGGAGCATACAACAATTGAATCTTCACCTGCTGAAGATGAAAGCACTGTAACCCCACTAAAGATGAAAAGGAAAAAGAATAGAAAAGAATCTAAGACTACAGTTGAAGAGGAAGGAGCAGTGGCGGGAACCCCTCACGTGGCAGACGCTGAGAAACTATTTGAAATCACCATGACAACACCAGCAAAGAAGAAAAAGGCTCGAAAGCTGGCAGCAGCCCAAGTGGATGAGATCAATGCGCAAACCCAGTTGCAGTCGTTTGGCAGTGTAGATGCTGAGCTCCCATTGGATGAAATCAAGGACTTCTCATCCTCCGGTAAACCAGCCAAGAAGAATAAGAGGAAGATCCCTGTGGAGTTTGAGTTTGAGGCCGATGAGCTGGAGGCGGCAGCACAGCAGGCTGCATTGATCAACGGCCATGCAGAAGAAGAGACTGTTGCCAAGAAGACGAAACTTGGCAGTGTGGGTATTTAAAGAGGTTAAATGGCTCAGATGAGATTAGATTGAATTGGCAGACTATCTGATAACACTGAGACATAATTTACTTCTAAACTGATTTTCTCTTTCAGGATGTTGAACTGCCATCCACACCTCTGAACACGAAAAAGTCACAAAATAAGGCGAAGACTTCCTTAGGGTCGGCATCTGCACTCTTTTGCAAAATCAAAGGAAGCCCCAGCACCCCAATGTCAAGCAAAAAGGTAAGTGATTAACAATCAGAAATAAGCATCAGAGTTCGTTCAGACAAATTAAAGCAAAGCTTTTTGAAGTGTATCTCAAAACCTCCACAAATAAGACCCAAACTATCTGCATTGTTAGATATTACTAAAGGCAGTATGAGGGGGGATGCCATCCCCCTTTGTTAGCAAAATTACCAAAATCCGTTCCCCTTGTTAACCTGCTCAAAAGCTGCGCTCTGCTTTGTCCCGTAGCGACACTTCACATTGCGGCTGTTAATAATCGCGACATTCTTGGAACACTTAAGACATGCTGGTCTTGAACTGCCTGTGGGAAGATTGAACATGTAAGAGTCTGTCCATTCTGGATTAAAAGCGCTGTCTACTTTTCTGTTTTTAGAGCAGCTGTGTGAAATGATTTCTGCGACTGGTCTTGTCTTTACCCTGTGTGTGCATCTCATCACCGAAATCAGTTGCAATGCTTATCGGAATGCACAGATTTGATTGGCTGAGTAGCATCACATGAGATGATTTGCAACGCACGCAATTGGCCTGAGTGTCCTGGGCCGCTAAACCAGTGCCATAAAGGCTAGAAAGGCTGCCCCGGTTAAAATTTAAACACTGTTCAAATTTAATAATTTATCAATATTCTCTATGGCAAACGGGAGGGTAAAAAAGGCACTATATATTGTTTTCGGTTTTTGTTATTTCAACACCTGCTCAGTCATTGGCAGCTCCATCATACTCAGTGCTGTTTTCATCTTGCGTTACAGAAAAAAGGGGGATTAGCTAGTGTTAGCAGTCTTTCTTTCATGGGACCAGATGTGGTGTGGACCAGACTGTAAAAGTCCACACCAAGAGGTCGTTCTGAAATCTCCAGAACTTGTAATCAAAGAGAACCCTAGAGAGAGGTCACTGATGGAGTTAAGCATTGGGTAATGACATCCGCCCTCTGGCTGTTTCAAACCTACTGACCTTATCCAGCCCGCCCAGTTAGTTGTTTTTCATTTCCAGTTTTGGCTTTTAACTTCTGATCCAGTTGCCACAAACGATCACTAAACCTGCTGATTTATGATTATTTGTTGGTCTGGAAGCTGATTTATAAATATAACTTCAAACACAACTTTCAGCCAACTATCTGATATTTAATATATATTATTGATAATATAATTTGGAATTATTAGTTTGTCACACAATAAAAAGCCCATGTTGTCAAAAACTTGACTGTGTGTAATAGTGTAACTAGAGTGAATGATTCTCCACTGTGCCCTGTGTTGTGTTTATATTGTGTTAGCATGTTTTAAATGGCCATACTCCTACAACTTCTGTTATATCATATTGTAAACACGAAATAAAACACAGGTACTAACACATTCTGATCAGTCACGTGACCAGCTGGTCCTGGTACTGTGTGCGAGAACGGGAGAACAGATCGAGCTAATTTTACTGCTCTGTCAGTCCTCCACGCTGTACGTTATATTGTGAAACTGGTCATCACAAGCAGCAGATGTCAATCTACACAACACAACACATTCCCACTTCCGGTGTAGACGGGACGTTAAAAGACAAAATAACGGAGTCGGTGCATTTCCTTTTGAACTGTTGGAATGGAAGTGATATTACCAATTATTTTTAGTACTCGCCCATTCAGACATTACCATAAAAAAATAAGAAATTTATTTTTTGATAAGAATTTTGATCAACGATTTTTTATATTAATGAAAAATCATTTCTTGGTTTTGGCAGAACTCCACAATACGATGAACATTGACACATATTTGACATATTGTGGCTTTATAAAGTTGTACAGGATTTTAGTAAATAGTTGCTCATGTACACATCCAGCAGACAAGTAGCAACATTAGCATTCATGTGTTCCTGGCCATCCTACTAATGTTGGATGTAAGTCCAATGGGAAACTTTAATTGCACAGGTGTTGCTGATACACTTGATAAGTTCCATTGCCAATAATTACACTGCTTGTTGTATATTTAATTGTTAATATTTGTTTGAAAAGCTATTAGTATCCTGTGAGACAGATTTAATTGGCAGATCAAACACTGACTGCTGGGGAAAAAATGTGTTCAGCAGCACATTCAGACACACACCGTGTCGCAGGCATGTTCTCATCCACTCATTCAGTCCCTTTTTACTCTCTGAATCTTTAGTTGATATGTTTTGGTGTTAAATGATGGAATACAAGTGTAGAATCTGTAAAGAACTAAGGGAGCACGATTATTTGTATGGTGAAAAAAATCATAACAGAATAGCAAAAGTGATCTCCAAAGACTAATTTCCATCCCCTAACTGCGGGTGAGTGAAAGATTTTGTCCTACCTAATGAAATGATTATTTTCTCTCCATTTTCTCAAAATGTTATTAAAGGTTGCTGTCTCCTAGGATAAATCCAAACAATTACTACTACTTTACTGTGCAGCTCTGCTGTTATCTGATGGTAATAATTTTGTTCTGTATGCAACTGGGTGATTGTTTTATTTTTTTTTGTGTGTGTGTATTTTTATTCCACAGAAGAGTCAAACTCCCAAATCCGAATCCAAAAAGGTGACCTTCGGTCTCAAGAATAATAAGACAGCTGGTAAGAAATTGAATACAATTTGATATTAATAGAAGATGTAGTCAGTGTCAAATTTTAGGAGTTTTTAGGAAACAAATAGGATCAGTCTATGCCAGGGTACTGGAGAGGAGAATTTGGCCAATGGTCGAACCTCGGATTCAGGAGGAACAATGCGGTTTTCGTCCCGGTCGTGGAACACTGGACCATCTCTATACCCTCGCCAGGTTGCTGGAGGGTTCATGGGAGTTTGCCCAACCAGTCCACATGTGCTTTGTGGATCTGGAGAAGGCATTCGACTGTGTCCCTCACGACGACCTGTGGGGGGTGCTCTGGGAGTATGGGGTCCGGGGCACTCTGCTAAGGGCTGTCCGGTCCCTATATGACCGGAGCAGGAGTTTGGCAGTAAGTCAGATCTTTTCTGTGCATGTTGGACTCCGGCAGGGCTGCCCTTTGTCACTGGTCCTGTTCATTATTTATATGGACAGGATTTCTAGGCGCAGTCGGGGGCCGGAGGGAGTCCGGTTTGGGGACCACAGGATTTCGTCTCTGCTTTTTGCAGATGATGTTGTCCTGTTGGCTTCATCAAATCAGGACCTTCGGCGTGCACTGGGACGGTTTGCAGCCGAGTGTGAAGCGACGGGGATGAGAATCAGCACCTCCAAGTCCGAGGCCATGGTTCTCAGCCGGAAAAGGGTGGCTTGTCCCTTTCAGGTTGGTGGAGAGCGCCTGCCTCAAGTGGAGGAGTTTAAATATCTTGGGGTCTTGTTCACGAGTGAGGGAAGGACGGAGCGGGAGATCGACAGGCGGATCGGTGCATCCTCTGCAGTGATGCGGTCGATGTACCGGTCTGTCATGGTAAAGAAAGAGCTGAGCTCCAAGGCGAAGCTCTCTATTTACCAGTCGATCTACGTTCCTACCCTCACCTATGATCATGAGCTTTGGGTCATGACAGAAAGGACAAGATCCCGGATACAGGCGGCCGAAATGAGTTTCCTCTGCAGGGTGGCTGGGCGCTCCCTTAGAGATAGGGTGAGGAGCTCGGTCACTCGGGAGGAGCTCAGAGTAGAGCCCCGGATAAGCGGTTGAAGACGGATGGATGGAATAGGATAACTCGTTCATTTAGTCAAAACATTACAGAACTGTTCAGAGCACATTGTTAACTAATCTGTTTCCAGTTCATGTTGCAGAATGTGCATATTGGGGAAAATGCATTACCACAAAGTACATGACAAAGTCAAACTTACACTAAGTAGAAACAGATTAACATGGTGCAGCATACAAATCTACATTTAACAAAAACTCACTGCAGTCTGTTATGACTCATTTCATCACACTGAATCTAAAAAGACTTGGCTGCTATGAGTTATTATAAATCACAAACAGTTTAATATTTATTTGGGTATCTACAGTACAAGCAGCTAATGATAAAGTAACGTAAAGTATTTTCTCACCATTTAAGTTTTTATTTCAATTTTGGATTAATCAATCATATAAAAAAAAAAATAAAACACTTCAATACAAACATTAAAAGCATATTAAATAAAGATACATCAGATATATTATAAGCACATAAACATAACATAAAGCACATCGTTTGATACTAAATACGATATCCCTAACTATGAAGGATGCTAAATAAAATTAAATACAAAAAATAGTCTTCCCCCTTACATGTTATAGCACCTATTTCCATCTTTTATTTTCAAGTCAATCTTTAAAAATTGGCAGCTTTCCCACTAGAAAGAGATTTGTGTCTACTTGAAGATTTCTTTATTGGACTTTACTCAGCTTTACTCAAACAGCTGTTCCAATTTTCTTCTTTTTATTTTGGCAAATTCAGCAGTTCATTTTGTCTTGAGCATTTGTGCATTTCTTTGCCACTCGTCATTTACCCTATAAGCTATTAGGTGAAAAACCTTTTAACGGTGAGGTTACAGGGAGCAGATGTGAAGAAGGTGCAGGACTTTAAGTACTTAGGGTCAACGGTTCAGAGCAATGGAGACTGTGGAAAAGAGGTGAAGAGGCGAGTGCAAGCAGGTTGGAACGGGTGGAGAAAAGCGTCAGGTGTGTTGTGTGATAAAAGAGTATCAGCAAGAATGAAAGGAAAGGTGTTCAAGACGGTGGTGAGACCAGCGATGCTGTACAGCTTAGAGACAGTGGCACTGAAGAAAAGACAAGAGGCAGAGCTGGAGGTGGCAGAGCTTAAGATGTTGAGGTTCTCTTTGGGAGTGACGAGGACGGACAGGATCAGGAACGAGTACATCAGAGGGACAGCTCATGTTAGATGTTTGGGAGATAAAGCCAGAGAGGCCAGATTGAGGTGGTTTGGACATGTTCAGAGGAGAGACTGTGAATATATTGGTAGAAGGATGCTGTTGGGGCTACCAGGCAGGAGGTCTAGAGGAAGACCAAAGAGGAGATTTATGGATGTAGTGAGAGAGGACATGAAGTTAATTGGTGTGAGTGAAGAGGATGCAGAGGACAGGGTTAGATGGAGGCACATGATTCGCTGTGGCGACCCCTGAAAGGGAGCAGCCGAAAGGGAAAGAAGAAGAAGAAGTCTTAAATTTTCCTACTTTCCACACTGGTGCATAAAAACGCTTCACCATGTTTAGTTTTGACTCTGGGGACAGAAATCAGGCCTGTCCCAGGCGACCTGAGAGGTCTGGATGGTTCATAACATAGATCAGAAATGTACTTGGGTCCTAAACCATTAATAAATCAACAGTTGTTTTTTTTTATCAATTCTTTGACAACCCCAAAGCCAGTGCTGATCTTTTTTTTGTTTGTTTTTTAAGAGAGTGAGAGACCTTTAAAGACCCTGTTATAGTAGTGGAGTCGAATGAGGATAAATACTGTATATGGACCAGTGTTTTCAAATCCTGCTGAGACATAAGTCCTTTAATTCTTGATGTTTTCTTAAAGTGATTGTAGGCTGAGTTTGTGATTATCTTAATATGGCTATTGGATTTCAGGGAAAAGGCCCAAAGTGCATCCCCAAAGGGACTTACCATGTCCCACAGAAAACACTGTTCACCATCTGCTCTATTGTAGTCCAGCCTTTACTTCAGAGGCAAATGTGCTCACTTTGTAACACGTTAGAATGCTCGCCTAGCTGCTAGCATGGAACACCCTCATAATTTAGTTAAATCATTAAATCATTACAAATTAAAAAGGATATTGATCTAAGGAGAATAAAACTAACCTTTAGTAACATTTATAAAAAGGCAACACAAACGATTTAAAGAAACAGCAAAATATAACAAACTAAGCTTTATTTTTAAACAAGATCTGCACCTGCAAAAATGTAAATGTGCAGAACCTCACAAACCTTAAGCAGCATTTATGTTGAAAGGTGCCAATACTTATAAAGTGCAAAATACAGTTTTCTTAGGAATACCCACAAAAGTTAAATAGTGGAAAAATAAAACGTTTAAGTCTAGATTTATTTCATTCACACACACATACACACATACATATTCTTACATATATATATGTATGTATGTTACATATAATCATATATGCACTTAAGATAATCATCATGTGAACTGGTCCCCAAAGAAGCTAGCTAAAGCTTATACGAGGGGGCCATGACAAACAAAAACAAAAACAAAAACAAAAGGAAAAAAATGTCATACATCACATTCAAACAACAAAAAGGAGATCCCAGTTAACAGATGCAATTTTCTTTAACAGTTTACCTTCAGGTTGAAAAGTTTTATACTGACATACATAGAGTGAGAAATAATACGTATATCAGGAAGATGTATACAAGTTTAGTAAATGTTTCCTGAGGTTTTGTTTAAAAGAGAAAATAGAGCTTGAGTTTTTCAAATTTTCATCCAGCTCGTTCCAGATCCGCGGTCCCCGGCACGCTACACTCATACCAGCTCTTTTTAATCTCCGTTTTTTACCAGTAATGATATGCGTGTTTCTAGTGAGGTAAGTGTGCCGGGGATAGCGGATGGGAACAAGTTCACATAGACTGTTATTCAAACCAGAGACCACCTGATACATAGTACATGCATTGTGAAATATGTTGTATTCAGTAAGTCTTAAAAAACCATACCTAAAAAAAATAGAACGAGTTGGAGCATTAAAATCAGACCATGATTTGGCACGAATGATTTTTTTTTTTGTAGAATTTCTAATTTTTTTAGGTGAGTAAAATAGGTATTGCACCATATAATATTGCAGTAATTTAAATGTGGTTCAAAGAGGGTTTTATAAAGGGTAAGTAGTATTGCGTGGGGAAGCAGGTGTCTAAGCTTAAGGAACAGACCAACATATTTTGATAGCTTTTTGACAAGATATTCAATATGGTGTTTAAAGTTTAGGTGATCATCTATAAAGACACCCAAAAATTTAGTCGTCTTTACTCTTTTTAGTTCCTCTCCCCTTATTTTGATCTTTGTATTTGAATCCTCAAAATTAAGTTGTTTTTTATTTGGACAGAATATTATGTAGTTGGTTTTACTGACGTTTATGGACAGTTTGTTTACTTTAAACCAGTTATCCACATTCTCAAGCTCATTGTTGAGTAGTTGTTGAAGTTCAAATTAATTTTTGTGTGATATGAACAAGTTAGTGTCATCTGCAAAGATTACTTTATGGAGAATATTTTAGGATTTTTCCAGATCATTAATGTAGATAATAAAGAGGAGAGGACCTAATATGGATCCTTGTGGAACACCATATTTAATGTGTTTTTTTTCTGATGTCTGTTCGTAGATAGTTACATATTGTTGCCTCAGGTGTAAGTAGCTCTTGAACCAATTCAGTGATTGGCCTCTAATTCCATAATGGTGCAATTTGTACAGTAGTATGGTGAAGTCGATGGTATCAAAGGCCTTTGAAAGGTCTAAAAATACACCTACACCATATTCCCCCTTTTCAATGGCATCATTGATCTTTTCAGTAAGATCCAGGATCGCCATACAGGTAGTGTGTTTTTTTCTAAAGCCATACTGGGAGGGGTTAAGTATGTTCAGTGTATTAAGATAATTAAGAAGTCTATTATAAACCACTCTTTCTAATATTTTTGAAAGAGTTGGTAAGATGGATATGGGACGATAATTTGTTATATCATTTTTATCACCAGATTTGAAAATCGGAATTATTTTTGCAATTTTTGTCATTTTAGGAACAGTTCCTGTAAGCAGTGAGAGATTAATACAGTGTGTAAGTGGTTCTATTATTTCTTTGGCAATACTTTTTAATATTTTACTGCTAATATCAGAATTTGAGCTCTTCAGAGCCATTATGATATTATGCAGTTCAGTGGCGTCTGTAGGCTTTAGGAAGAAGGAATTCGGATAGTTGCTTGACATATATTGTTTGTAAGAGACACTGTGTGGTTGAGTTATGTTTTTTGAGAGATTAGCCCCTATTGATACAAAGTAATTATTAAAAGTATTTGCAAGATCCGTATTATTCATTGTGTCTGGCAGCACAGTGTCTTTATTGCCCCTATTCAAAACATTATTAAGCACTTTCCATGTTTTCTTGGAGTCTCCCTGCAAGGTTTTTATAAGTTCAGAATAGTGACTATATTTACTTTTTCTGATTATATATACCAGTTTATTCTTGTAAATATTGTATTTAGTTTTATTCTCTATATTTGGTTTTTTAACATATATTTGAAGAAGTTTATTTTTTTGTTTGATGGAATTTAAGATTGCCCTTGTTAGCCAGGGTTTGTGTTGTGCACTACTGCGTGTGACAGTTTTTATAGGAATGGAGCAGCGAATAGAATCTGTTATTTCATTTACCATGGAATCATATGCAGTGTGTCAGAATCGAAGCAGCAATAAACAGTGTTCCATGCTTTAGCTTGCAGACTTGCCCTAAGTTGATGCAATGTTCTATCATTTACTACTTTCATTTTTACTGGTTGACATAAAGGTAAACATTTATAATCAAAATCAAAATATAATATTATTGGATAATGATCAGTTATATCAGAAAGTAATACTCCTGATTCAAACTTAACATTTCGTATATTTGTTAGAATATTGTCTATAACAGTTGTAGAAGTATCTGTGACTCTAGTAAATATATTTATAGTTGGAAAGAAAGAGGAGGAGTGCAGTATGTTAATAAAGTCATTTTTGACTGCATCGTCCCTGGAGACATCAATATTAAAGTCTCCAAGGAGGACGCAGTCTTTATTTAATTTATTTATGTATAGTAAAATTTCCTCAAGTTTGTCATTAAAAATGTTTAAATCAGAATCTGGGGGGCGATAAATTACGCCCACAATAATGCTTTTACCTTTGTCATTTTTTATCTCAATAAAAAGAGAGTCTGTGTGATTGTCATTAACAGCAAGATCGCAAACATCGGCATGCATGTTCGAACGTACATAGAGGTATACCCCACCACCATATCTGCCAAATCTGTCCTTATGATATAATTTATAGTCTTCAAGGTTTAAGGCATCTATGTACGATTGGTCATTTAGCCACGTCTCACTACAACCAATTATGTTAAAACAGCATTTAGTGTTTGAGAGTAGGGAGACAAGCTCATCGTGATGTGTATTCAGACTTCTTATGTTTAAGTGCAAAAATGAAAAGTTATTTACTATATTCAGACTTTTTACATGCTCAAGGTCATAATATTTACAAGTTATGTTGTTTTCAACATCAATACAATGATGTATATCATCTCCATCATATGTCAAGTCTTTAAATCCCATAGAGATAAAACAAAAACATTTTCCCAGGATCACACGGAGGGAGACATGCACACACACACTCACACTCACACACACGCAGCCACACACAAAACAAACATACAAAACAAACAAAAAAACAAAAAATAATAATAATTTTGAAAACAAAGAGCGCTCCAAGCGCCTGCCCGTCATTTCATCCTTAAGATAATTAATTGGCTGAATAAAATAATTTAACGTCTACATTTCAGTCAATGTCCAAACAAAACAAGTAACAATCAGAGACTTTCCAGTCACATTGCGACATGATAGGCTACTTTGATTAGCAAGAAATAAGCCTAAGAGTATTTTCATGAGTCCACTCACATTATCCTTTGCAGTAGGAAGAAGCAATAGGCCTACTGTTATTCCATGATGTAAATATAAAGTGGTCCTCCTATTTCAAAATTCATGCATAGAAAATTATATAACCCAAACAGGGAGTCCTACCTCTCCAACACAGACACCCCCGTTCAATTCAGCTGGATCTAGTCCTTGAGTGTGGTCAAATATTCACGTGCATCAGCTGGGCTTCTAAATGAGCGACGATCTTCTCCGTGTAACAGGCACAGTATTGCGGGAAATTTCATGTTGAATCTGATGTTCTTTTTAATCAGCGCCTCACACACCTCATTGAAACCCCGTCGTTGTTCACGTACAGCTGGGGATAAATCTTGATAGATGGAGAGCTTCTTATTCTCTAACATCAATGACCCCTTGGCTTTCACAGCACGCATAATCCTCTCTTTGTCGCTGGGATTGTGTAATTTTACGATCATCGCTCGCGGTCTATCATCCTGCTTGGGTCCAACACGATGAGCCCGATCAATCTTCACCTTGCTCTTGCCAGTCTGGAGGCCCAATAGTTTCGGAAGCATAGATTCAAGGAATATTTTCGGGTCAGTCCCTTCAATTCCTTCTTTCAGATTCAAGATTTTGAGATTGTCCCGACGACTTCGACTCTCCAGTTCGATCACTTTGTCGTTTACTATTTTCAGCTGTGTTTCCATTACCGTCACTTTAGTTTGAAGTAACTTAACGGAATCTTCCACAGTTGATTCCGCTCTTCTGCCGATTGAAGTCTCTGCTCATTTTGTGCCACTACAATTGAGAGTTTATCAGTGATTTTTTTTTAGCTTATCGTCCATTAGTGTAGAAATAACTTCAGTAAATTCAGCAATCAAGGCAGTGTTGTCAGCCCTCGGCGTCCCCATGCCTACTTGTTCTTGAAGCGACGCGGAAACTTTTCCTTTCAACTTTTTCTTCTCTCCTCTAGTAATATTAGGAGCGTCCATACGCTGTACTGTTACTTTTGGCTATATTTCAACTTGCCCACATAAATGCCAGTTAATACCATTTAAAGCGCAGTTTTGTTTTTTCAGGCGAGCCGGCGCTTCAGGAGCGATCACCTAATCCGCCATCTTGAAAAGAGTACTTCTCCACAAAGGGATCTGACTTCTCATAGGTTCGGTCACCAAGTGCACAGCCCTTTACAGTAAACACAGTACAGGCCATTTCATAACTTTGAAACTTTCATCCAACTAATGAAAAATAATCTTTGCTTTGAAACATTATGATTTCATTTATTTCTGTAGACAACAATTTTGCACATCCAGTGTTGGGCAGTAGCGGCGCTACAAGTAGTGACGCTACTACCTCAGCAACATTTTTCAGTAGTGTGGTGGTAGCATTGCTGTTTTCTGAATCAAGTAGCTTTTCAGTAGCGAAGCTCTTTTGTTGATCAAGTAGTGCAGTAGGGTCCACACAAGCTAACGTTACATTTACCCAAGCTTTTTGAGTAAACTTGAGCATTTCTGAAGCTTAATTGAAGAAAATTCTGGTACATCCAATTGTTGATTTGTTCAATGCATTTACTCAGCTCTTGTATGGGATTATTAGTCCCCTGGTAATACGGTTGTGTAAATAGTTTGTCGTCTGCTTAATTATGGTAATTTATTTTGATGTTTCCATAATGTTGCAGCACTGACATCCAATTATACCAAAACTGATATCCTAACACTGTGTTTAAGCCAACATCATTGAAGACTTCAAGAGCAAGCTCAGTGCTGTGGTGTGCTTGAAAACCTGATTGAAAGACATCAAAACAGCTGGTTAATGCAAGAAGTTGTTCAGCTGTTGAGAAACAGCTTTTCAATGATTTTACACAAAATATAATTGCCTAGAATTGTTCACTAGTGACGTGTCTAGATTGTTCTTGATGGTTTGATGACTGAAGTTTTCAGGGCCTGTGGGAAGACACCTGAGAGAAGAGACGTTTTGACAATTTGTTTAAGATATAAGGCTATGCAATTAGAAACATTTTTGTGAAAAAGCCTGTTGGCAGGATATTTGGCATATGTCGGAGGATGTCAGACGTTGTATAAAGTTTTCTGGTTAATAGGATCAAATTGTGTCATGCTATTTGAATTGATTTTAAGTGGACACAGGGACAACAAATATCCTATACCTGATATGGAGGCCTTGACCTTATTTTCTGAATTTTCTCAGTGAAGAAGGAAACAAATTAATTGCAGGCCCTGGTAGACAGAATTTCAGAGGCTACTGACACAGGATGGTTTGTTAGACTGCCAACAGTAGTAAGCATGGCACGTGCATTATTATTGTTCTTGGCGATGATGTCAGAGAAGAAGGACCGCCTTGGATTTCTCAGTTCTGAGTTATAAATGCAAAGTCTCTCTTTTTAGATGTCATAATGAACCTGGAGATTTTTTGTTCGTCATCTGCTTTACAACACTATGGAGATATGGGCTCGGGACTAATGGCACTGAGTCCATTAGTCCATTAGTACCATTTTCTATCGACTAATGGGGTCGATAGAAAATGTGTTTGGGACAAACTGATATCTTCCCCAGGACGGAAGGGATTTTTTGACGTATGTATAATTATCGCTTAGCAAATGACAAACTGAACCAAGCCCTGACTACAACGGAGTGCGTCTTCTCATTCTGTTACCATAGAAATATCGCTGGCTTGCTACTCAGCGCAAGACCTACAAAAATCTGAAGATTCTGAAATGCTCCCGCGGTACTGGTCCATCTATCCCCAGAGACGCGAGGCTTGCTGGCAGGACCTCTTAAAAATTAACAAATCGTCTACTGGTGCTGTCCAACTTTAAACACAGTTATTCTCCTCCCTGTGCAGCATGCTCTTACACACATTCTTAACTGATCATTACAAAAAATTAAACCAACTCTGTGCATGGTGGCAGAGCAGTTAGCACTCCTGCCCCCCAATAAGGAGATTGTGGGTTCGAATCCCGGACCAGACCACGATCTCCCTGGGTGAAGTCTGCATGTCCTCCTAGTGTTACCGTGGGTTTTCTCCAGGTTCTCCGGCTTCCTCCCACCGTCCAAAGACATGCATGTTTAGGTTAATTGGTGTCTCTAAAAATTGTCCCTAGTGGATGAATGTGAGAGTGAATGGTTGTCTGTCTCTGTGTCAGCCCTGCGTCCATTTGGCCACTGTCCAGGGTGTATCCCACCTAAGGCCCCAAATCACTGGGATAGGCTCCAGTCACCTGCGACCGCGGTTCTTCTTAAAGCCAACCAGGGGAAGGTTGAGACATCTGTCTCTGTTAGCAGCATCTTGCATGGCTCTGCGGGTCTTCATGTTGTTTGGTTCTCTGTTTTTATTTCTTTGGATAGCCGCGTGCATTCTCCATCTCCACATTCATGATTCACCCTCTCATAAATGGCGGTGACATTTTAGGTCTTCATTTTAGCCTGAGATGACTTAACTGATGTAACATCAGACTGCAGGTTGTTTTGGAATACCACTAACTTGAGACATTTCCTGCATGGCCGTGAGCCGCTAGCCATATTAGCATAGCTAATGCCTTGTTTAGCAAACCTTGATTTGGAGCTCGGCGCTGCCATCTCCGTTGTTTAATCACATGATTTTAAAAGTGGGCTAGTTACTTCCACAATGCTTCTTCACCCTGTCACTCAACCAAATTTTTCATGTAGTGGAGATTTCTCTTAGTGAAATTTCTCTTCACTAATCCATTTTTTTAAGAGTGATTTACAGTAGACAGAGAGACAGACAAAGAAAAGTTTAAGAAAATAAAATAGCATAAAAAATGACAGAATAAAATGTGTTTTGCAGGTCTAAAAATAGCTTAGTTTAATTAGTTTTAGTTTTTGCTGGGTTGATACTGTAGCAGAAAGTCCGAGAGGCAATTTGGTGCAGACCAAACAACTTGACTAACCCTGGAGCTTGTTGGTCCCCTTCCATTCAAACTCTGCTGACTTTTATTTGTGGTGTGAATGCATAGTGGACCAACCACAGGACCATGTTCTAGTATTTATGTGGCAGTAGGAACAAGAGTTGAAACAGTTAGTTGATTAATTTTCTGTTCATCGAGTAATCTATTAATCACCAACTCAGCAGTTTAGATTGTTTGTTTCTCTTTGACCTTGGAAACGTCTGATGAACTCTGAACCTCAGCTTTTAAGCCAACATGGACCAGAATTCCTTTAAGTACTTTTTAAAAGGAAATTTATTATTGTGGATGTTCAAATGTCCTTTTTTTCACTTTACTTCGCTTTTGAAAACGCTGGAACAGCTACTAAATAAACTCATGGTAAGATAGTATTCACAACTGCCATTTCCAAGGTCAAGAATGAACTTTGAACTTCAGCTCAGTAGTGTTGGAAAATGCCTTAACTGTTGTTGATGATGTAACAGCCTTTGTCAACAGTGTTGTACCGTTTTATTTTTCTATGTCATGATGCAGAGTTTAGGAAGACTGATCGCAGCCTGCTGGTGAGTCCAGATGGGTCGTCACGGGTGCCCTTTGACCCAAAACAGAAACCCAAGTTTGGGGTCTTAAAGTCTCTGCCCACACCACTCTCTGCAGGCATCAAAAAGACCCCCAACAGCAACAGGAAGACCAGCTTGAATTCTCCAAAGAGCACGCCTAAACGACGACCCTCTGCAGCAGACTTCTTCTAACATCCGACGTTGACGGGCGCAGGTGTAATGCTCTCTATGAACTCTTTAATAGACTGATTTAAAACCAATCCTGTTTTGGAGAGATGTATAGAAGTATTTTTATGTTCATCAGATATCAGTGTTGCTTTTTGCCTCCTTGAGTACCATGGCATTTTAATAAAGTCACTCATTCTAGTTTTTCCCCCATTTTTATTAAACTTTAAGTTTGTGTGTGATTCAATTTGATACTTCTGACAGTCTTTTAAATGTGAAGAAATTAAACTTTGGAGAGAAATATAATAATTTTTACAAGAAAACAGAAACCTAAGAACAAACCAGTGTCAGAGGTTCAGTGTGCATTCTTCCATAACGAGTCAAATTCTAGACATTTTAATACAACGTTTAGACAAATGTCTACAGAGAGTAAAAACAAAGAATGATAGACAGTGCCTCACTCTGGCTAATGCTAAAATGGGCAAAGAGATGGAGCTGAGCCCAGCGGCTAGCCATCTGAGAGGGCACCCACCTGTCACCCAAAATGGCCCGGCCTTCAATTATGCGTAACTTTAAGCGTTAATATAATTTCAATGAGTGAGTTATATAATAATTCACCCCTTGCACAGCTGTCATTTTTTGTACCAGGCTGTAAACATGTTTATTCCTGCTGTAAATTTAGACATAACAAGGTCAATGGGGATTGACCCACTTTTAGAGCCAGCCTCAATTCAAGGAACTGCAGGTTTTGGAACTTCTGCGTTGGCTTCATTTTTCAGTCCTGGAAGTTGTTGGTGGGTGCCAACGCAATGAGCTCTGGTAACAAAAACATAGGGTCATCCAGCAAAAAAGGTGATCCTGACTCATCAAGGCGCTACATTCAATCAAACTTTCCTGGTGTATTACTTAATAATAATAATAAGATAAATAATTAATAAACATTTTGTAAACTACCTTTCATACAAGACATGCAGCTCAAAAGGCTTTACAACAAATAGAATACATGCATCTTCACATAAAAATAGACAGAATGATAGAATGCCAAAATATAAAGGAGGAAAAGCATAACATAAAATGGGGAGTAAACCTAACAATAATAATTTTTAAAAAAGTAAAAGTAGAATACATAAAATCTAGTAAAATACACTATTTATGACAGAAGTGCAGCAGTATATAAAGCAAAGCAAAAGAGTTTTGTACCTGTATTAGGAAAGTCATATCTAGTTAAAGGCTAAAGTGAAGAGAGACGTTTTTAGCTTTCTTTTTTTTTTTTAAATATTTAGCGAGCTGGCTTCCCTGATATCTACAGATAGTGTGTTCCACAGCTTTGGGGCGTAGCTGACAAAGGCTGCATCCTCGATTTTCTTTTAGCTGTTTCTGGCAACCTCCAATAAATCAGCAGGAGATGATCGCAGTGTTCTTGAAGGCAATGTTACAGGCAGCCAGTGTAGAGCAGCTACAACTGGAGTAATGTGCTCTCTCCTGCTTCTGGTTAACAGCAGAGCTGCAGAGTTTTGAATGAGCTGAAGTCTCTCTGTGTTTTTTTTCCAGGAGGCCAGTAAAAAGTTCATTACAGTAATCGAGTCATGAATCAGTTTTTCAGCATCTTTTGATTTATAAATGGTTGTACTTTCGCTATTTATCTAAGGCGCCAAAATTATGTTTTGGTCAGCTTGTTAATGTAGGACTTGAGGCTTGGATCTGAATCCAAGATAATACCAAGATTTGTAACCTCAGATTTAATCTAAGGAGTTAATTTCCCCAGATTATTACACAGCATTTCTGTTTTTGCTTTAGGGCCGACTAGAAGGATTTCAGTTTTGTCCTCATTTAACTCTAAGAAATGATTGCTCATCTTTTTATTTATTGCCAAAAGACAGGTGGTAATAAAGTTTATGGCTGCAGCATCATTTGGTTCAGCAGAGATGTATAGTTGTGTGTCATCCGCAAGTGGCAGCATGTATAGTGAGAATAGTAATGGACCAACGCAGCTTCCTTGTGCAACCCCAAAACAGAAGTCATGTTTCTCAGACAGATGATCTCCAAGACTGAAGTAAAACTGAATGATTAAACTAAATTGATTAAGATGGTCAATCGGGTCAAAAGCTGCACTTTAGAGGACAAGAACTGATTTTCATCGAAGTTTAGTCTGAAATCACTGATTATTTTAGTAAGAGCAGTTTTGGTGCTGTGGTATGTTCTAAAGCCTGATTGAAATTCCTCCAGCATATTATTTTCTTTAAGAAAGGAGTTTATTTGCACTGAAACTACTTTTTCAAATGTCTTACTAATGAATGTAAGGTTGGATATCAGCCTGTATCTGCTCAGTGTATTACTATCTAGGTTAGTAAAGGTTTTACAACAGCTGTTATGAAGGCATCTGGGAAGATGGCTGTTTGAAGAGATGTATTTACAGTATAATCTTCAGGGCATGAGTTGAAACAAGGGTGACGTGGAAAGAGTATTTCTACAGTTTCCAGACTACAGACGTGCTTGTGGATCCGTGACGCTGTACACAGCGGTGCTTTGAACAAAATGCTAACGTCATTATGCTCCACAGCAGTGTCAGATCCCGGTAAACCCCCTTACGGGAGGTACTGGACCAGCTTTCCGTTTAAAGGGTCCAATCCTTAGACTCTCAGAATATTACCCTTAAGGCATTGAATAAGGACTGTTCAAGCTGGTGGCGAGGAGACACCCCTAGCTTCTAACCCCCTGCGTCCAAGCGTCTACCCTGCTTCCTCTGATTCAGCAACCAACCGAATAGCCCGTTAGCGTCAGTTACCACTATCAGCCGCACTCCTTAACAGCAGCTCTCCTCTAATTAATCTGAGGCTCTTTTTATGATGCTAGGATGGGTTTTAGTGGGTTTCTCTTTCTGTCTCCCTAATTTATATTATTCTATGTGACAATTTTGACATTTCATAGCACATACACCCATTTGAGGCCTGTAGCCTGAGCACAGTTGTTGAGACTTGCTTGCTCCAACTATCTCCTAATTTGGGCATCTGGAGGAACCATGAAGGTCATTTCCCACATTTCTGGCAGTTGTTGACCCTCTCTTGTTGACTGAGTCCAGCATTTAAACTGATAACATTCGCTCGGTCTTCTACACTCCTTTAACTGTGCTTCAGTTTGTCAGACATTTAGTCCTCTCAATTCGAGCAACCACCATAATCTAGTGCTTAAAACATTCTTTTTAAAATTTCTTATGATGAACATTGATTATTTTCACTTCTAGTTAGCAATGCAGCTTATAATTTTAACATAATTCATGTGTTCTACCATTCCCATCAGGATTTTAATCTTATTCTTCATTTCTCCCTTACTCCCAGTTTAAACGGAACAGGGGTACCAGGATCTCAACTCACTTTACAGCAGGTATAATGTTTGCCATGGGTACAGCCCAAGTTTCTTATTTGATAATTCTTCGCTCCTTGCTTGAACCGGAAGTCGTTATGGTCTTGCAGGCCATCGCATAGCTTTAATATCTGCTCCGGAGTAGGGATGGAGGAGCGGGGAGGGATCTGAGGAGCCATGAACAAGGATACACGAGAGCAGTCTTTTACTAGCTATTGGAAATCAGTTATTGATTGGATGCTGCAGCTGATCAGACTGATCTGATATATCACAACATCACTGGAGTTCCATACCGGAGTGAAGACAGGTAACAGATTAAACTCAAGTGTATCACTCCCAAGTTTTATTAGGGTCTGAGCAGCCAGTGCTGCAAAGACCCTGTTGGAATTGCTTAGATTGTTATTATTTCATGAAATGAATGGCATTTGTGATGGGCTAAAGGTGCTCATAAACTCACAAAACTTTGCACATGCGTAAGAAGTGGTAAAAATTTTGATGTTTTATGGGTCTTGGGCATGGGCAAAATGGCTCCATAGCGCCCCCTACAAAATTGAAAAAACGTTTCACCTTGATGTACGAAATTTGGGTGGTAAATGTACATACAAAAAAGCCTCTTGGAGCTATACCTTAATCCCAAGAGGACGTCAACTAGCTTGTGAGTTTTCGGTGAACGTGGCGTAGCGTCGAATGTCGATGTTTTGCCATGACACAGGAAGTTATTGTAACTTGAGTGTACATGGTCAAATCCACCTCAAACTTCACATGTTTGATATGTACACCTGAAGAAATGTATAGCCCAATATTGAATTATAGTAATGGTGCCACCTACTGGTTACAGAAAGTTACTGGCCCTATACTTATTAAACGCCATTGCTATGATTCCTCATTATTTGCCATGAAACAGGAAGTTGTTGTAACTTCAGTGAACATTTTCCAGTCAGTCAGTCATTTTCTACCGCTTGTTCCCATTAGGGGCCGCGGGTGACTGGAGCCTATCCCAGTGACTTCGGGCCTAGGCGGGGTACACCCTGGACAGTGGCCAACTCGTCGCAGGGCAGATACAAAGACAGACAACCATTCACACTCACATTCATCCACTACGGTCAATTTGGTGTCATCAATTAACCTAAACATGCATGTCTTTGGACGGTGGGAGGAAGCTGGAGAACCCGGAGAGAACCCACGGTAACATGGGGAGGACATGCAGACTCCACCCAGAGAGATCGTGTGACGTTGGTCTGGTCTGGGATTCGAACCCACGATCTCCTTGCTGGGAGGCAGGACCTCTAACCGCTCACCGTGCACCCCCGAACATTTTCCAATATGCCCCAAATTTCATATTTGATAAGAGTCCTGGCCTGAGAACATCTAGGTTTGTTTTGTTCAGCATGTCCTTTGTTTTTCTTGTATTATCTTTAGGTGAGACGCTTTACACCAGTTAATAAAATAATCTAAAACCTTTCCGTGCACAGACTCATAAAATAACATACTCAACGATAGAATCATCAGCGTATTTTATAATATGCGTATTCTCATACAGGCGCCTGCAACTGTCAGTAAACAGTATGTACATTAAGAGGGATAAAATACAGCCCCGAGGAGTGACAGTGGAGGAAAGCCGTTCATCAGAAAGAACTCTGTTAACTCTCACTCTCTGAAGTCTGTTTGTCAACAAGTTCCATATCTATCCCACCAAAGAGAGGTCTAAGGTGAAGTGGGATATGAGTTTCTCTGTCTGTATTTCTACCCAGATTAGAACCGTGACATCACATCCTGTTTGGCAGCTGAGTGCAGGGCAATTTTGTTGGATGGCATGCTCATGTGACCATACTTTTACCTCCAGGAGCTGGTCAGTAGTTGTTACATAGGTTCCAGAGTTTGATTGGCCTGGAGTCTGACTGATTGATGTTGGGTTGACAGTGAGACGTTGGAGATGCTCAGTCAGTCAGTCAGTCATTTTCTACTGCTTGTTCCCGTTCGGGGTCGCAGGTGACTGGAGCCTATCCCAGTGCCTTCGGGCCTTAGGCGGGGTACACCCTGGACAGTGGCTAACTCATCGCAGGGCTGACACGTTGGAGATGCTGATCAATCTAATTCTTCACTATACTGTAGAATAGAATATGTTAACTAAAAAATCAGGCTTCTTTCAAGCTGTCGATCAGCTGACAACATCTAACATTCTGGAAATGGGCTGGACCTCTTTTCACCTCGTTGTGAGGTGAGTTGGACTGAGACAGAGCGAGTGAACTGTGCGTGTGCATGAACCAAAGATAAGATTAATAAGAAAAATGATATATTGTTCGAGTAATCAAATTAAATCAAATCAAATCATGTTCAATTTGTCACATAAACACTCACACAGTACAATGTGTAGTCAAGTTCTTTAGTACCATAACCAGAAACAGAAAAATGAAAATAAAACAAAACAATGGAACAATATAAAAAGCATTAACAGAAATAGTCTGTTAAAGCCTACCACAGTATAGAAAGGCAAGGATAGGATTTTTTTTTTTTTAAAAGAGATAGAAAGGAAGTAGAAGTTAGTGATTGTCAGTTTGGTGTTGACAGAAGAGATGCGTTTTCAGGTGCCTTTTAAAGGTGGCTACAGAATCTGCTGATCTTGTAGGAGCAGGCAGATCATTCCACCATGGATCCAGAAAAGGTGCGCGAGAGTGATTATGTGAAATTATGTGTGTGCGTGTGTGTACTGTCACTCGTTCAGGACCCGAATGGCCTGAGGGAAGAAACTCCTCCTCATCCCTCTGTTTGGCCTTCAAACAGCTAGTCTGATAGGGTTGCAAGCCATTTTTATTAGGGACCGAAATTCTGGATGTCACACTTCACGTACATGCCTACATGGTTTGCCACCAATCTAAGGTGTGTTATTAAGTGTGAAGCCAGTAGGAAGCAAGGGTGAGAGTTGGATGTAACCATGGGGACCCCTCCAACTTGCTTTGGGTGGGCCCTCTTTTTGTTTTTTCCTCACCACACACACACACACACACTCACACACTGGTCATAATTGCTCTTTTTCTGCGTGAGAATGAACGCTATTAGTGTTTGGCTATTTAGCTGGTCACTGTGAAACAGAAAAGTGTGCTGAATTTAAGCTGAATTTAAATGCTAAATTGGCAGCAATTAATATTTGGAAAGAGGAAAGACATTATGTGCCTTCTCCATCAACATCTAGTTAATGTATAGAAATTTGAGATGTACATGTTGAGTTTTTTTGTAAACAAAATTTATGTTCACATTCAGTGTTACAAACCAAAACACACTGTCTAGTCTAACAAATGTGTTGAATACATTTCCCTTCTAACAAAACACTCGCAACGCTGAAAACCCTAATATTGTTTACATCCATGTTTACTAAATTGTAGTCCTTCTTCTGCTGGCACATTGCTGGGTTTCTTGGCACATAGCCTGTTAATAAAGTAATATTGATCATATCTAGTAAAGACGTGTGCTGCAGTGGAACAAAAATGCACAGACCCTCGAGACACAATGTCACATGACTGAAAGTGCGAATGTAGCAGCCAATGGAGACGCTATTAATAAAATTACATGGCTCCATTGCAGCCTTAGAGTCATTTCAGCACTTCAGATATCCAGTGGATTTACCAAATAGATGGGATTTGCCTGTTCTCCCTCAAAGCAGCAATGGAGAAATGAAAATGCAGTCATCTATGACAGCTAGGCCAGAATACACAGAGGCAATGAGCTTTTCACTTATATTATTTCCAGACTTTAATCTTTATGCAACTAAGACATTTCTCAAAATGAGACTCAAATGGATGGAGGAGTGTACCTATTTGACTCCATATACAACATCAACACATGGACATACTTCTGGCCAGGCTCGCCCTCTTAGCGCCTGCACGAAACAACCTGGTCACCGTCTTGGTGACTCATGCACTTCTTATCTTGTCACTACCTCAGCGATACAAGAGCTTCTCTGTTCTTCAGAAATCAGCCCCCTCGCATCCCTTCCCTAACTGGTGTGCTTCAGCTCACAGCTGCAACACAGAGATTAAAGGCGGTAGCCACAGGTGCTGTGCCGGCTTTACTTCTACTTTTTCACAACTAATTCCCCAACATATATGACAGTCTCACCAATTTAGATAATTACACAAGCTTTTAACTCGATTCACTTCTTTTTTTCCCTTCAACATACACTGTGTATCCCCATGTGCACACAGCGGCCATGCTCATTATCTATGTAGGTCACAGGTGCCTCCACTCACTTCAGGTCTGGAACTACTCTACTGACAGCTCTACACTGAAGCTTCCCAACTGCTGACACTTTGGTTAATGATCAGTTTTTCAAGGTCAAAAGCAAGTTAAGATCAGAAATTCCACCTTCAGTTATGTTGACATGGTACAAGATAAAGTCCACACAAGTTGCTGTCTCATGATAATTGTCACTGGTTGGATATAACTAATGTGTACAGTCGGGATAATACATGGGGACAGTTGCTACAGTAATCACTATACTATTTGTGATACTTTGTGACAGGCTTCCATTTGTTTGATACAGAGGAATAGACCTTAATATACCCAGCTCATATCATCCTATTTCATTACTTTGTGTTAATTGCAAAATCTTGCAAAATGTCTAGCTAAGCACCTTGAGAAGGCCCTCCCAACCCTTATTTCACCCAATCAAACCAGAATGACATAAGGCAGACATTTCTTCCCCAACACTCATCGGTTCTTTGACATTATTTATTCCAAGTCCGACATAGACACACCTGAACATGTGATATCCTTAAATGCAGAGAAGTTGAAGAGAACTGCCAAATGCAGTTATTATATTCCTCCCAGTTAGCTTCTGTCTGTACTAATGATGACTCCTCTGTCTAATTTCCTCTTTTCGGAGGAACTAGACAGGGCTGCCCATTTTAACGTTGTCATTGATGTCCTGGCTTGCTCTCTCCATCAATGCACAGCTTATTTACATTTAGTCATTTAGCAGACACTTTCATCCAAAGTGACTTACATATGAGGAAGACAATGGAAGCAATTATAACAACACAAGGTAAAAAAATTGACAAGTGCACCAGAAACTAGTCTGTTAAGCTTATGAAGAAATACGTGGAGGGGGTATTACCCACAAAGTGTCGCTTTATGCAGATGACATTCTACCATATCTATCTAATCCTACACTCTCCATACCCCCTATTCTAGCTATCTTGGGAATTTGGAAAACTATCAGGCACAAACTCAACCTGCAAAAAAGTGAACTGAGCTAACCTTCTTGTTATTCTTCAACAAGGTTAGCTCCTATTTCAAATACTTTGACATTATCATATCACGCGCCCTCCGACAACTATTTAATCTTAATTTTCCCCCTCTATTTGAGAAAAACAGATTGGATCTTGAACGTTAGGCATACCCTACCTTTATCAGTGGCTGGTCATATAAACTTGATAAAAATTAACATTTTGCACCAAGATTTTTCAGAACATCCCCATTTTCATCCCCTTGAGACTCTTCTCACGACTAGAGTCTTTAACCATATTATCTTCACCATCTTGTTGCTGCTGTCTTGCTGTGGAGGTGGGGTGTGGTTTAGCATCAGCTGCAGAGGGGGTGGGGAAGTGTCTCAGGTGAGCAGTGTCAGGGAGAGCTGATTGTCTCAGCTAAACGGTGTTAAGTAATTATGCTCTCTTCACCTTAAAATATCTTCTGGAGCTGCAGGAAGGAGGAAAAAAGAAACATGCAGACTATGAGTGTTGGAGGTGCGGGTGGCCTGGTGATTACCACCACGAGTGAGCCGTGACACTCAGACAGGGGAGGAAATTACCCAGTTGTTGGTACAACAAAGCCGCCAGGAGACAGTTTTCCAGGCGGCTCCAATGGCCGGACATATGGGGTTTAGTAAAACACTAGACCGGATAATGGCCCGATTCTATTGGCCTGGCATTCAGGGAGATGTACACCACCGGTGTGCATCTTACCCCAAATGTCAGATGGTGAACCAGCCAGAGGTTCCATTTGAATGCATTGGTATGGACCTCATTGGGCCATTTCACCGGAGTGCATGGGGATATCACTTTCTGTTAGTTTTGCCAGATTACTCAACGCGATATCCCGAAGCAGTGCCTCTTCTGACTCACCAGAGCACCTTGTTTATGTCATGAACACTGAAAGAACTGTAAAGATTATTAGGTGTCAAGTCGATTCGGACCAGAACCGACTGACTCGTTGAGCGTCTGAACAAAACTTTGAAGTCTGTGTAAGAGGACACGCACAATTGGGATAGGTGGCTAGATCCTCTGTTGTTGGCAGTAGGGGAAGTGCCCCAGGCCTCCACAGGATTTTCCCCTTTTGAGCTGCTATTTAGCAGAACACCACGCAATGTCCTGGACCTAGTTAAGGAAAACTGGGAGGAAGGGTCCAAGCCCAAGTAAAAACAAGGTTCAATACATCCTGGACCTGAGAGCAAAACATCACACACTAGGGCAGTTGTCACGGGTAGAATTTGCTCCAGGCCCAAGACCATCTATGCCTGTACAACAGAGGCACTTGGTTCAGACAGTTCACACCAGGAGATAAAGTGCTTGTATTCTTTCTTCCAGCTTTACTTGCCAAGTGGCAAAGACCCTTTGTGGTCACACTGCAAATGTGTGACGTGGATAATAAGGTGGCGCAACACAGGGGAGGGGCAACACAGATTTAGCACGTCAACCTCCTCAAAGCATGGGGAGAGACAGAGTCTGTCTCACTGGAGAGCACGGTGATGTAGAAAGATGAGTTGGGACCCGAGGTTCCAAAATACCACAATCCTTCCTTGCTCCCCATTAACAACCATCTCATATCATTCCAGAGAGCAGATGTTGCCGGGTTGCTTTGTGGAGGTGTTCTTCCCCTGCCAGGCTGCACAAACCTCATAGAGCACTATTCTGCCCTCGCAGTACGTCTGCTTTGTAGGGCTAGACAGATAGTTAACAGCAATGAAGAAGAGAAACTCCAGAAGTCTTGTTGAGGATTGATGTTTTATCTTATGTTCTCTTTTCTTCCTCAGTTTTATTTATTAAGTTTTCCTCCTTTCAAGTCTGTAAGACTGAAAAAATATACAGAGAATAAACATTACAAAAGTGTAACATCTCTTGTGTCTTTTACACAATAAAATACAGGTGTTTTTAATGTATAGAAATTATACAAACATCCGCAGTATCCCCAAACTCACTGCTACACTGATACACCCATTATTCACACTCCTCGCCTGGTATGATTATACCACAATTTACCTCATAATTACTCAAATATTATTTCAATTCAATTCAATTCAATTCAATTTTATTTATATAGCCCAGTATCACAAATCACATTTGCCTCAAAGGGCTTCACAATCTGTAACATACGACACCCTCTGTCCTTAGACCCTCGATTCGATTAAGGAAAAACTACCCAAAAAACCCTTTTAACAGGGGAAAAAATGATAGAAACCTCAGGAAGAGCAACAGAGGAGGGATCCCTCTCCCAGAACGGATAGACACGCT